>PVPY01000129.1:0-82288 GCA_002982035.1 Fusarium algeriense
CTTTGTCTGTAAGCCAAAGGGAACAAATTGATCGACTTTTAGGTGGTAAAATAATGCATTTGAAACTAGCTTGCGATTGTGTCGTTGACGGATATTTAAAACTGCTAGGTTCAGGGTAGGTGATATTGATTTAAGAACCCCCATCAAAGTGAAGGTTCTGTTATAGATCCAAAGTTACTGGGGCACAATACGACACCTCAGTGAGCTGTTGAGCTAAGTGAACAAGAAAAGGATTGTCTATCATATAGTTGAAGTCTTATGAATTTTTATAATATACCGATAGTCCAGCTACTTCGAACATATCATGATTATAGTAACTCGAGTTTACAAACACCAAATAAGAACAGTTCTATGATAGGTACGAAAGAAACGAAAGTCAATTATGACTAGGGTAGATGTGGCTGCATTTGTGACTCTGGTTTGTATGTAAGGTACATCTAGAATAACATGCTCATCTGATTAGATTCTAACACCTCAAATAATTAGTGATCAAACTGAGTACAAAAGAGATGTAACATTCCACTGCATTGAGATACACAAGAGTCTCATGATTACACGTTCCAGAGTACGCACTAATCCTGAGCCGGGAGCTTGATTGGGTTGTATCTAAATAATCTGATATTAAAACCTTTTTCAGCCGGTGTTGGTCTAGTTGATCATCCACTTATACGAAAGCCCTCTTTACTTTTATTGGAGGCTCCCGCTGATTCATGGGTTACCATTATGGTGTCAAAAGACTTAAGACTAGAAATTATACAGCAAAGATAAACCAATTAAAGAACATAGTAAGTTTGTCCTAAATTTACTTGAGTATTTTTATCACTTAGCATTAACTTCTTATGTTTTCTGTCACCCCTAGCTTACCCACCCCGCCTCCACTCGCAATAGCCCACTCTCAATCTGTGACTAGCTACGCCAAGCGCAGCTCTACTCCGTACTGCGCTCATTATTCAAGTTTGCGCTGTAGCTCCCAACGTCAGATTTTTGGAACGCCCTAATAATCGGTCGGATCCTTCTTGTCTCTTTTGTCTTGTTGAGCAATTGAGAAACATTCTCCCTTCCATTCCAATCTGATATAGTAAGATACCTCTCACATACGACGCCCAACCCTCTTAGCTGTCTTGATATTTCCTCATCTCAGGTCATCTTGTTTGGACATATTCGATCAACCTCTTGTTTTCATGTCGTCTGACATTTGATCTTCTGCATATTCCATCCCATTATTGTCATCGTCAACCAATTTGACTATATTGCCCAATTGTCGTCACTCGACTACTATCCGGCCTTCAGCAAGCTTTAAGACATATCGCTGAGTACCTACTCGCTGATCTATGTTTTTGATATTTCCACTTTTACCAAAGGCTACCAAACAACGACATCATCATATCGCTCTTTGTCCTCCCAGCCAGCCCGTCACATCCTCGATACCCACGGATAATGCGGGCTACTAGACTTGCAGATCAGTCAATCAATTGCCGCTAAAGAGATCTCGTCCTGACGCCTCGTTTTGGACTCGAACGGACGCAAAGCACCGCAAGCGAGCTCACAAAAGAGAATAAAAAGCAACAAGTTGCGACATCATCATCTTTCGCCTATCAGTATCAGGTCCCCCAGTGTGCAATTGTCAATCCGTTCATAAAAGAGGGGCAACTTTCGTTGTGGGCAAAGCTCCTACTACATCATCACCATAGCCTGCTTAAACCTTGTACTGTTACTAGCTTGCCCGAGGTGCTATACCCTGGTTTCCCTTGTATTCACAGTTATCCATTGTCATCTCATGTGAGAAACTTTTGATAACTGGCAGTCAGACTGTGTCAATTTTGGCTTCGTTGTTGGAACGGCGGAAGCAAAACGAAAGCATCCTTTGACGTACGGGAGATTCTCAAAGCGAAGGATCTTTGATTCTTCGTGTCCGATCCCTCCACCTTTGCCAGCCACCAGAGAGAGCCAAGGAATAGCATCAGCCATCCAATTGCCGGCCACGGGTGGAATGCGCCAAGAGTCCGAATCCTTTGTCCACCTACAAAACCAAAAAAAACAAGCGCAGACTCTCACCATCGGTCCATTGTTATTATTCCTCCTGGCATACCCATGTGTGCTCATTAAGCCATAGCCGTGGTTATTGCTGTCGGTCTGATACCTCAGAGAGCTGAAAGAGAGCTTCCCCACAGAGAGACAGGCCAGACCCGACCAAGACCAGCACGTCAGTTTCCAGCCTCTCCCCACTATTACGTTGCTGTACCTGAACTTGAAAGAGCTCCAATTGCAAGGTTAGCTTGGGCTAGGTTGCACCAGACGAGCTCACTGACCTCTTGCTGGTCCCAGAGAAGCAAACGTGCTCTAATCCTTCCAACTTTCCTGTCTCATACATTTGTCTCTCCCTCTATTATCGCTCTCTATCTGTTCGTCATATTCTCAATTCATTGGAGAGTCCTCAGTAAGGCAGAACTTAACCGGACATCCCGCAATTGTATCCATCCACATCCACCAAAAGCCCACCACCAACCAAGCTGAGAAGCTGGGCCTGGTAAACTGACCTGTTCCGTTCCGTTCGATCGATCTGCAGAGTGTTTCCTCACCTTTGGGCCCATTCTACCGCAACCACACTCCTACTACTTACTACCTACCTATCTCTTAACCCCTCCCCGCTTCACTTGCAATTCTCTCCCCCTCTCTTTCTCTCGTCACACTATTACTACCCTATGCCTTCACTGGGGTTCCTCAAGAAAAAGCGGACCAGAGAGGGCAACTCTGACCCTTCGGCCTCAAGTCCAACTAGTCCAGTTACTCCTACCACTTCAAGGTCCAAGTCCATCTCCAAAGCTTTTCACCTGCCCAGAACAAGCAGGCATTCCACTTCAGCCCCAAGTGCGCAACCAACCAACGGCCAGAGTCAGCCTCAGCAGCAACAGCAGCAGCAACAAACCGACCATACTCAGGAAGGTACCGCGCCTCAATCGGACCAATCTTCTGCGCCGAATCAGCAGACGGCAGGAGCTACCAACGGACAGCAACAAGAAGATATGAGCGCAATCAACCTCCACCAGCCCTCATACGGGTCGGGCAGTCCGATGAATCACGATCATCAAAATCTTCCTAGTATCAACAACCTTATCAACCCACCCCAGCAACAGCAGCAGCACAATGCTCAGGGCAATCCCTACAATAACGGCCAGACCAACCCGCAGTACCTAGCCGCCACGATAGATAGCCACCGACCTCAGACCGTCAGTCCCGGAACTGATCCCGCAACCCTTCAACAGCAGCAACAGCAAGCTTTGCCACAGCCGAGTATGCCTCCGCAACAGCAACAGCAACAACCACAGGCGCAGCAGCAACATCAACAGCCACCTCAGCAGTTCCAGCAACAGCAGAATCAGAGCCAGAATCAAGCGCAACAGCAACAGCAGTACCAACACCAGCCACATCATCAACAGAACGCTAGTACCGGTTCAGTCATGCGGGTAACAAAGGGAAAATACTCGTTGGGTGACTTCGATATCTTGAGGACGCTTGGAACTGGTAGCTTCGGCCGAGTACATTTAGTCCAATCGAAGCACAACCAGCGTTTCTATGCAGTCAAGGTGCTCAAGAAGGCCCAGGTGGTCAAAATGAAGCAGGTCGAACATACCAATGACGAACGCCGCATGTTAGCTGACGTCAAGCACCCTTTCCTCATTACTCTCTGGGGCACGTTCCAGGACCCGAAAAACCTGTACATGGTGATGGACTTTGTTGAAGGTGGAGAGCTCTTTTCGCTTCTGAGGAAGTCTGGGGTAAGTTTTATATATGAGCTTCGCCAAAACTCAATTGACCTGCCTAACACGTTGCAGCGTTTCCCTAACCCCGTCGCCAAATTTTACGCCGCGGAGGTCACTTTAGCTTTGGAGTACCTTCATTCAAAGAACATCATATACCGTGACCTCAAGCCAGAAAATTTGCTACTCGATCGACATGGCCACCTCAAGATCACAGATTTTGGTTTTGCGAAGCGAGTGCCCGACAAGACATGGACTTTGTGTGGTACACCAGATTACCTAGCTCCTGAAGTGGTCTCTAACAAAGGCTACAACAAATCCGTGGATTGGTGAGTTCCTACCACTAACGATAAAACAGAGATGGGCTAACATTTGATACATCAGGTGGTCGTTGGGTATCCTGATATATGAAATGCTTTGTGGTTACACGCCCTTCTGGGATAGTGGATCTCCAATGAAGATCTACGAAAATATTCTCAAAGGCAAAGTTAAATATCCAGCATACGTTAACGCGGACGCTCAAAATCTTCTTGAGCGTTTGATCACGGCCGACCTCACGAAGCGATTAGGTAACCTCTACGGGGGTCCAGATGACGTGAAGAGTCATCCTTGGTTCGCTGAAGTCACCTGGGATCGACTAGCTCGGAAGGACATCGATGCCCCATATACTCCGCCGGTCAAGGCGGGTGCTGGAGACGCGAGTCAATTCGATCGTTATCCTGAGGACCCTGAGAAGTACGGCGTCATCACGGCACCAGATGAGTGAGTGATCATTCGCAGATTTTATTCATGAATCAAGCTAACACTCCGCAGATACGGACACATGTTTACGGAGTTTTAAGGAATTGATTAAGAGCGAGTTGTGGATGCACTTGTATGACTAGTTTGGAGACAGACCTCTTGATACAATCGACTTTTTGGGGAGGGGGCGTTCATACTGGTGCGCTTACTCTTGGATATGAGGTTCTGGAGCTGTGTTATGTGTTGTTGGTTCATATTGCCCGCGGTTGCAGAATTGGGATGAAGAAAAAGAAGGCTCCTGGGAGTCTATCAACTGAGGGTTGTTTGGCAGTTGGTTGATGAGCGTGAGATGGAGGCGAGGTGAGCATATCCTATACAAGTAGGTCGCAGAATAGCCTTGAACAAGTATCCGTCCGACGGCATCCTTTCGCTACCTACTATATGTTCAATTGTCCCGGTGATAATTGACTATATCTCAATTAAGGTACCTAAGGCAGTCATGAGTGCAATTGAACCCCACACAAATGTCTGCATTTTCATCGACATTTTGTATCTATCAACGTGGCTATGACGTTTCCTTCAATTCTGCTTCATCTTCTTTCGCTGTGATTGAATGGCTTCAGCAAGTTCCTTTCTCCACTCAAGAACGGGTTCGGGTTTCTCTTTTAGTGGCGCTAAAAAAAGCCGGGGTTGGGATTTTGCGGGCGGCCGCCATCAATCTACCAGAACCCACCACCTGAACTTTACTCTTAGAGCCGAGAGGGACGGACCGCAAGAAAAGAACGAAGGAAGTGCTCACTGTTGCTGGCTGCGAATTTTCAAATGTTCAAAAGTCACGGGGTTGGGGGTTGATAATACTCGATCAGAACCAATTGTCCGGACATTCCTACCTAGGTCTCAGCTTTATTCAATGTCACTCTGACATTTGATTCAGCCTCATCCAATACCTGGGTACTCACAATCCCTGCCATATTGTTATACCTACCTCTAAACTCACCGATTCTTTGGCTTTCTCTCTTTTTTTCTCCCTCCTTACATTAGACATTCACCTCTGAATTGATTTCACCTAATAGCCCACCGCCAAGCTTCGACTAGCGAGCTGCAAGGCCTAACACGGGCAACGAATCCGGCGGAGGTGGCTTTTTATTTTTATTTTTTTAAAGGACATGCGTGAGATCTATTCCAATCAATTAATGAACAGCAATCTCTGGATACAGAAAGATACTTCTATATCTACCGCGCACCCGGTATCTGAGCTTGGGTTCTCGAATCGCGGACGCAATGGATGACTATTTGTTTCGACATTACGTTGATCAGTGTCGCGTTGTCAAAGAGGAGACTAGCTATATTCAAGTCTTTAATTACTCAGTATGTCTTGAAAGGACTTTATAGCAAGGACATTGTTTGCTAATACACTCACCAGGATCCATTCTACGATATCTGCGAAGAGCACCCGTTGCCAGATGATGAGTTTGACAACTTTCTTCATCAAAGAGTAAGTAAATATTCTAAAGTCGCATAGTGTCTCAAATGATAGAACTCGATTGACAAGGACAGGGTGCCTTTGCGCCGCCAGATCATTTGAGATCTGGCACTAAGCTTCTCAGTGGTGTTCGAATAATGTGAGTTTCATAGTTGCCAAACATCAAGATAGAGTCCACTAACACCGCCGCCAAGAGTTCAAAAGAACGCCAAGCATCCCGATACATTTCTCCCAAAAGTCATCTCACTTCCGTCGGAGAGATATGGATCCATGGTTCGTACTTTGAACTTGCCATATAGAGGAATCGAAACGACTTCAGTTGTTGGTCCCTTTTTCTGGTGCGCTCATGATCAGGATGAAGACGACCCCCATTTACGTGGGTTTCTTCCCACCTAGGCCCCTGAACTTCGTCAACTGATATCTTTGCAGAAATTGTTCATCGTAAATCAGATGTCCTCAAAAAAGGAAGGACAAGAGGCTGGGAGATGCTTCTCTCACATTCCTTCAAGACCGGCATCACTACTGGTTTCATCAAAGGCACTCCTAGCTCAGAAGTTGAAAAGTCCTTGACTCATCTCAAAGCATGTGCCCACCAAGTTGGGCATCCCATGCTGCTCCCCATCATTATCCTCACATACGATCTATCCCCCGAAAATGACGAGAAACAGCGCAAAGCTCGCCACTGGCTTCGCCGTCTGGAAAATGCTGTGAGCTTGCGCAATGAAGTCGAGGAGCAGGAGCAGTATTTCCAAAACGGACTTATTGATATTGATGGTCTAAGTCGTGATCTGGTTGAGTGTCACGGCAATGTCATGTGGAAACGACCCCAAGCATATGAAGCACTAGTCAAAGAAATGGAAAAGGCTATGGAGAACTTTCGTTTCGCATGGATGACACTGGCTCCTACGGCTGAGGAGCAAAGTGAAGCCGAGAGAAAGCATCGCAAGGAAATCCAAAAGTTACATCGAAGTATGGCATCTCGTTTGGATTTTTACAAAGTTAAGCTCAAAGGCCTGGAGAATTACATTCATACAACTCTTGAGAGACTTAAGGTTCAGAGGGAAGCAGTAAGTTATACCCGTACCCATCGCAGGATGTTACTAATTCCTTGTATAGCTCTATAATATCATGTCACAGCGTGAAGCAAGACTAAACCTCGAAATTGCAGGAGAGCAGAGGCGAATAGCGCATGCTAGCAAGCGGGACAGTACGGCTATGAAGACTCTATCGCTTATGGGTGCTCTATTTTTACCTGGAACATATCTCGCTTCTGTCTTTAGTATGACGTTCTTTGACTTCGGAAAAGGTTTGCCAGACTATTTACTATCTGTTTACTTCTTACTGATATGCTGTTCTAGATGCCGACCCTGTCATTTCTGTTGAGCTTTGGGTTTACTTTGCCATAACGGTCCCCGTAACGGCGTTGATAGTCGGAGCCTGGATGTTTATTGACAAACGCCGCCAAGAGCAGCACAAAAAGGATGACGCAGACCTGGAGAAGAACATTGACAAGATGGAAAAGGAGATCATGTTTGCCCTCAGGAAGCGGACGATGAGTAAAGCTAATACCTGGAATACTGTCAGCCCGCCCCCGAAGCCATGAGGAAGAACTAGCTGTGGAGAGACTTTGAGCGATTTTGGGATTTTTTGGCTACGACGCGTTTTACGACTCATGAACACTTTTTGATGCCATGTGTTACAATATGAACGACTTCACTTCATAGAGCTGGGTTTGACGGACACGATGCATGAGGTATAGGCCTGCCTATAAATATGATACATTGAAAACCTGAACGTCTTGTCACATTATCAATAGCCGCCTTGGGAATATCCAGGTAGCAGCCAGCACGTTTCCTCATGTCTGTTTTCCAATAAGAATTGACTTGGGCATGAGCACGTTAATAGATCCCTAATTAGCCCTCCAACTCCAAGATGGTTTATCCATACTGACTCTAGTAGAAAGGGAAAAAACAGGGCAATTATAAAGGTATAATCAAAACGAAAGAGTTCTTGCTTTTCCTCAAAAAAAGACCTTGCGCCGCCCACGTATAGAAATTATATGGCTATATACGAATCTGGCCTTCGCTGGAACCACCAAACCATCTGCGGAAGTCAGGCCCAGAGCTTGATGATCCAGCACCTGCGGCATCATCATCGCCGCCCATCCATTTTGGCTTCTTGATATCGCTGAACCACTTGGGAGCTTCAATACCATCTATGGTATTCTTCATGCGGTGACCGATAATGGTAAAGAGGTTGTCGTCCTCTGGCGGCTCGTCATTCCAATTTGCACCATAGCGATGCTCTGGGCCACGACGGGCGTTCGTATTTGAAGCTCGAGCGGGGGACCGGGCAGGTGAAGAAGCGGCGCCCCGGGCGGAGGGTATCGACAGAATAGGGGCAGATCTACCACCAAGTGTTCCCGCAGCCCCTATTCTAGCGAGAGCATCTTCTCTACGATGGAAGAGGGTGTTTCCACCAAGCTCACGAGAAATGAGGTCTCGGCCTTCACGCCACGAGCCAGTGCCGTAGGTGGTGCCGTTCTCCTCTTCGTCGTCCATCACATCCATACCAACAAATATTCGTTTAACTCTGCCATAGATGCCAAACAAGGTAGCAAAGACTGGGAATAGCACGACGACAGGGAAGAGGTCGTCAAAGTAACGACCAAGTGGTGTGAAGTCGATGAGCTGTCCAAGAAAGTGATAAAAGACAGTCTTACTGTAGACCTGACTTGAAAGGAAGGTGATAAAGTTGTAAGAGATAGGAATGGTCAGTTTAGCCACTTGCATCGCATACCAAAAAGCGGATTCATGAGCAGTGTTTCGTCGAACAAGGGCGCGACCTCGCCAGACCTTGACCTCAGTCATCGAAATAAGTGCTGCTGCACACATGTAGCAGATCCAGAATGATGAAATGGCTTGCCCAGCAAAGCCGACCTCAGGCTTATCACCAACCCAATGATGGACTACAGTTAATCTGATGATAGACAGCTTAGGGAATGCAAACTTGATGACTTCCGACCAGACGATGCAAGTAGACGCTGCTGCTAAGGACAAACCGAGAAGGACTTGAGCATAAGGCAAGATTTGGTAATAGTAGAGGTATCGAGTATATGGTGTCAGAATGACAGTCTTTTCCCAAAAGGTTGCATGAGGTGATATTTCGCCAAAGTCGAGCTTTTTCGATGCCGCCGAGTCCAGGATTGCTTGAGTTTCAGCTGCTTCTTGAACGAGGTCGCTCCAGGCGTTCACATATCGAGATCGAGCGTGTCTGGCGCGCACGTACTTCCTAGTGAGATCGGCAAGATATTTTTCGGTGATGACGTGCGGGATAATATTGTTATCGGAGCTGGAATCAAATCGGGTGCCTCGGGGTTGCGACTCGGGAAGATTGGCCATTTCCTGCAATTCTTCAATCCAGTCTCGGTATGTGTTCGCGCTTCCTGTCTTGCGCCGCCCAAGCTCGGCAACCTGAACTTCAATATCCTCAAGTTTTGTAATCGAGTCCTCCATCTCCTCATAAACCTTGGGCGCCTTGCTCTGGAGTCGTCGAAGTCGTCCGCTGATGCTTGCGCCGCGCATGAGTCGTCGAGGTATCGATACTAAGCCGTGACCCATGAGATAGATGGCGAGAATCAATCCCCAACAGTATGCGAGAGCCATAATGGTACCCTTAATGACGTCGATTTTGAAGGAGAAACCGGAGGAGATGACATAGTAAATAAGCCCCACGAAGCCAAATCCCAAGACGATGGCATGAAACTGGGCATTACTACGAACTGAGTACATGAATTTGTCGTACGGTTCTCGGTATCCGGAGTCGGAGTATTCAGCCAGAATTGGAAGTATAAACCTGAATATAATTGTTAGCCCTAGATGCGATACTAAGATGAAAGTATCATACCATGTCAAAGCGAATGTCAACCAGTATGAGATGCGCCATGAAACAAGTATGACTCGCTCAGGGAGCCATATCCCCCTTGAATCCTCGTCACCAGTAACTGCGCTCGAGGCAAGATCGACCGGAACGAGGATCACAACAATGGTTGGTAGCCATAGGGCGAAGAAGATAGGAATGAGATAAAATGCCGGTGTCGTTCGTAGAGGAAGATAGTATCGCAGAATAAGGAGAACGACGAGGGAGATGACAACTAGAGCGATGCACGAGAAGATGGCGGAGCCGACCGGTGACGAACTGCTTGTTATGTGTAACATTTCGAAGAGCCGAAGCGCATGGCGCACAAATTTGTAAGGATAAGGTTGAAGCGAAAGCCAAGTTCTAAAGATGGTTTGGTTTGGTTGACTGAGACTTGGGTGACATGCGATACCTAGCCAGGGGTACACGGACCGTTCGGACTTAGCCTAAGGGTACGTACTGACAGGATTATCTTACGTCATTTCTCAAGGCAGCTCAATTCTGTCTCAGCATTGGCCTGGAAAATTGGGCGTGAAATATGACTGGTTCCTGGCTCATCTCCTACCTTAAAGGCCGCCTTTAATTGAATCGCGTAAAGACGCGTTACGGAGGGACCCTCACCCAGACAACGACAAGTATAACAACTCAAGCGCATCGCGACTTGTTCTAGCTTTTCTCAAGATTGTCGTTGCACCAGGTCGCATTGTGCTTCTGATCGAAGTTCTGATATTATTTTCATTGAAATCAAGCACTAAAATGACAAACGTCGAAGAGTGTAAGTTCGGCCGCTGTCGCAACTTAATTTGGCAAATACTGACATTTAGCAAAGGGCTCGCCAACGCCAGCGAGGCGATTCATATCAGCCTGGTATCTCCCTCCGAATCTGGCCTTCAGCATGTTGCGACATTCAACCCCAGACACACATACTCGATTTTCGGCGAGGAGGAACAAATCTTCGGCTACAAGGATCTCAAGGTCAGCCTGCGGTTTCGGGCAAACGATATGCGTCCGCACTTGAAGACATCTTACAGCAAGAAATTCAAAGCTGTTGGAGGGCCCGAGCCTACAGATGTCGCAGCTATTCTAGAAGAAGGCAACCATTTGCCAAAGAGTAGGCACCTCTTCTTTTCCTGGGCAACGAGAACTGCTAACAACGCCCAGTCGCTTTTGCCAAAGCAAGCGATTTCGAAGAGAGCTCCAAGCTAATGGGCGATAACTGGACACCACCTGGAAAACTTCATGCAACCTTCGATAGTCCTGATGGCGCGTACGAAATCTGGCGCGGAAATCTCGCCGACCCAGCAATCAAGCAACTCAACAGTCGTCTACAGATATTTGTCCCTCTATTCATCGAAGGTGGCACCTATATCGGCCAAGACCCTGAGATGGACTCAACAGAGCTTGATCTCTCTGATGCCGACCGATGGACGTTCTTCGCTCTTTACCAGAAGCGAAAGGTGGCGGACAAGACCTCATATGTGTTTGTAGGCTACTCAACCATCTACCGCTTCTACTATTTCCAACCGCCTACACCTCCAGCATCACCTCGCAGCGACGAGTGGGAGCTACCAAAGGGCGAGGTAGATCTCGGCGAGCTGCCCTCCCGGACAAGACTGTCTCAATTCGTTATTTTACCTCCTTTCCAGGGCAAGGGCAACGGAGCGCGACTCTACAAGACCATCTTCGAGCACTACCATAAGATTCCACAGACTTATGAGTTCACTGTGGAGGACCCCAACGAAGCCTTCGATGACTTGCGAGACATCTGCGATTTGCAATTCCTCCGCACTATGCCCGAGTTCAACGATATGCGGCTTGATACAGAAGTCACCATTCCTAAGAAGGGAACTCTACCAAAACTGATTGTGGGCAGTGACAAGCTTGAGGCTATTCGACTTCAGGCTAAGATTGCCCCTCGCCAGTTTGGCCGAGTCTTAGAAATGCATCTCATGTCTCAACTTCCCGCATCAGTACGACCAACAATGGACATTGATGGAGACAAGCCAGTGGCTACAAAAGCCGACAAGCACCAAGGCAAAGTCTGGAGTTTGATTGTCAAACAGCGACTCTACCGACACAACAAGGATGTCCTGTCTCAGATCGAGCCCCATGAGCGTGTTGACAAGCTTGATGACACTCTGCAGGGTGTTGGACTAGAATATGCGCGTATCCTGGCTGCCTTGGAACGCTCGGAGAAGCACTCTCAAGGCCAGTCAACACAAAATGGTAAGCGAAAGCTATATGCAGATGGAACTGAGGAGGGTTCTAGTAGCAAGAAAGCTCGCGTCGAGGATGTTTAGATGGCTACGGATTTTTTTTTTTTTTTGTGAGGGTTTAACCGAAGGAACGGATTATTGGGGCGTTGCGAACTATCGGACGGAGAAAAATGTATGAACATGTGTATAAACCAAACCATTACACCTAATCCCGTCTACCTATGCTATGCTGTGCCATGCCATGCAAATAAACACATTATCTTAACAAAAGTGAGAATTGCTACCCCTCAATATCTGCCACAAGGACTGCCAAGTACTATCAAGCCTAAGATAAAAGAAACGAGAATTTTGCCTTGTTTCTGGCTCCATCTCCTCAACCCATTTTGGCACTGGCTTCGGTTCGCTGACCGATGGAAGTGATTGAGATCCCGAGACTTTCTCAAGGTCTGAGATTAGTCGCGAACAGGAATTTGATTGTGGATTGGACGTTTCGGGAAGTTCTGGGCGATCATCGTCATGATAGTTTATTCACTCATAATGTGCACCTGGAAACCTCGTGCCATTCACACCATCAGCTCCCTTTCCGATCTGACCGGCCACAACAGCGGCCTCACGCACAGCCCTGGAGACAGAGCCACGCACCCTGCCCTCCTCAAGAACCAAGACACCACCAATAGTGCAGCCGCCAGATGTGCAAACCTTCTCTCGGAGAAGAGCAGGGTGCTCACCATTCTGGACAAGACCAGCAGTACCCCTCATAGACTGAGTAGCCATGCGCTGAGCATCGGCACGGGGAATACCCATAGCAACGGCACCATCGATGGCAGCTTCTAGCACTAGGGCAAAGAAAGCGGGACCTGAAGCACACAGAGCTGTCGAAGCATCCATATGTCGGGTAGGCAGGTAGACAACATCACCAATGCGTCTGAAGATCCAGGTAACGAGGCTCTCGGTGGCATGGTCGAGAGGAGAGTTGGGAGAAGCAATAACAGTCATAGACTCACGGATCACAGCAGCTGTGTTGCACATGGCCCGGACGATGCGGCATCGACCATCCTCCTCGGGATCCTTGGAGGGCACAGCACCGTGGAGAGCGATCTCGATGTCCTCAACTGTGATACCAGCGCAAACACTGATAAGAAGCTTGCCATGCAGTGCCTTTGAGATACCAGGCTCGCTGAGGATCTCCTTGACCATCCATGGCTTGCAAGTCAGCAGAACGACTTCAGCCTGCTGAACGGCACCAATGTTGTCGTTGTGGACAACCTTGAGAATAGATGAATGCTCCCAGAGAGCGCCCTTAACACGCTTAGCACCTGCAGCAGTAGCTACACTAGCAACGAAGCGTGAAGGTAGTCGTTCAGGGACCTCATCACCAGGAGTCGAGGCTCCTGATCTAGGGAGGGACTGAAGGGGCTTAGGTCCTTGCATCTCAGCGAGCGAGTTTAAGATACCACTGAGGATGGCAACGCCCATAGTTCCTTTGATTTGTTAGCAAATGAAAACTGTGACATGCAATACAAGACGGAGTGCAAAATGTTGTCCTCAAGGAGACAAGCCTTGCATGTTGCACAGCTGTGCAACATCTTGCGCCAAGGATATTTCTAATAACTTACCACAACCAAGGACAGCCATGGTTAGGTCTGTACTGCCATTTGAGCCATAAGGCGTGAGAGCCATTGTGTTGGGAGACATTATATTTGCCGTAAACGAAAACCACTTGTTATTCAAAAGTTTTATACAGAGGGAAAAACTTTGAGATAGAGGAGAGGCTACTTGAGTCAAGGACCGGCCTAAGTGGTATTTGGTGGAGGAGATAATGGGGAAAGACGGGAGTGAAAACAAGTAACTAAAAAGCTGGGGAAATGGAGGAAGAGAACAGATTTATATAGAATGATTCCCACATAAAAACAAATGCAACTTGTTTACTGACGAGTAATAAGAAATGCGCGCAAAATGCTGAACTTTTTAACCAGGTAACATAAAGTTCAGTGCCTTTGCTGCCCAATGCGCATCCTGGCCACAGTCAAGACGAAGCAAAAACGGAGTACGTAGAAAAAGCAAGGGGTACCATCGAATTATACAGTACGTACGTATTTCTATTTACAAACACTCTTAAACGGGTGCTATTCACCGACGAAGCAAATTACAGACAGGCAAAGTCTCACCATGTCAGGAGATGAAGACCGTCAGTACCCTCCCGTTGGGTTCCGAGTTCTCCCAGACAAGCCCCGAAGCCTAGCCTGGACCGTGTAAGTGAAACCCCTGCGAAGTGAGATAATTCGTGAATTTGATACCCCCTGAGCATGCTTCAGGCTTCACCAGAGAACCTCGCACGCGACAGGCTCTCACCGGCAGCCTTTTACGGTTAGACAAATGCGATACACCTTCGGCTTGTCCGGGCCGGGTCACCTCAAGCCAATCTTTTGCGTGAAGGAGGGATGAAGCTGAGAAGAGAAAAAAGGTAAAAAAATGACACCCCAACCATGGGAACTGATATTGCGGGATGGTGAGACCTGGCTATTCCCGCTCGCTCCCAAGGTCTCAAATTCGCTCACCTCAGCAGCCACAATGTGGCACAACTCTTTACCCCCGTAGACCCACCATCAACCTCTTTCAACAAATTATCTGGGCTTCTCACCTACCACCCAATCCAGCTAAACCATCTACTTACTGTAACTACCTTATACCGAAGCTTTTGGGTGCCCCTTCATCTCTAGTTCTGGCTGCAATAGTCTCAAGCCGTGGTTGGTTACTCAAATCTTCCGACGTTCCGATAACGTCGCTCGGAATTTCGCTTTACATTATTGTCTCTTAAGTCAACTCGCCAAGATGGCCGACCCATTTGAAGTGCGAATGCGCTTCACCTCACAGCTTCAACATCTCAACGCCTCGGTCACATCTGCCCAGAAAGCCGCACAATATGCGCTTAGATTTAGAGATATGGACGAAGACTTGCATTCGTGCATCCTTGAACAGCTCGAACGAGTGAGTAGGACCATTCATCTCGGTGAACTCGGCACTGACACAAGCTAGCAAAACAATATGAACATACGTGCCAATATCATGTACTTTATCGAGCATTTTCTAGATATGGCGCAACGTGATGGACACCCCGACTACATTCGAATGATGCAACGAGACATTATTCGTGTCGTCGATGCTGTTGCCCCGGATGATGGGTCGGGTGCTGCCAACGTCAAAGTGGTGCGAAAGGTGAGTTAGTCCCCGCCTCATGGTGCAACCTCGGAGTCGTTCTAGAACCCATGGCTCACATTTCGGTACAGGTCTTGCAAGGCCTTCAAGGAAAAGGATACCTGGAGTCGCAAACTGTCAGCCAGATCGAAGATGTCATCAAAGAACGTGAGACAAATGTCGAAGACCTAGGTCTCGCTTCGCCAAATGGAGACGTCGAGATGGCAGACATGCCCCCTTCACAAACTATACCCAAGCCAGGCCGACGGAGTACATCGCATCAGCTCGACAAACGTCAAATCGAGCAACGGATTGAAGAAGACCGTGAGCGCCACAAGCGGGAGCGTGAAAGCATTTGGGCAGTCCCCAAAGCTGATAATGCCGAGATGAACAGACTGTGGGAGGAGACAAGTGACTTTGGCGAAGACGACGACCGTCTGCTCACCGAAGAGCTGGACGACTTTCAAAAAGAGATGGAGATACAGTCTAGTTGCCAGCATCATCATGGAGCAGCGAACGGTAACCGTCACTAGACCCAACCATCACATCTTATTGTTATGGATATTTCAACGGCGTTTGGCTCTGGGATCGCATTGGGATTGAGAGAAAAGTATTGATACCCATCGTTTTCGGCATGACTGGTAGAGGAGTAAGATTGCAGATCGATCCGTCATGAAAATCGAGGTCGTATGATGTGAGATGAATGATACTCTTGTTCAATATGATATCATGATTAAAAAGAACCCATCAAAGAATGAGCCTTTCCAAGGGTACATATTGTTAGATACTAGTACAGATGTTTTTACACATGCAATCCAGCCATCTATCGTGCCAAGTCGCCAGTCGTCATGCCCCAGAGATTCAACCGTTTTATTCCATAACCACAGTGGCGCCCAGCTCCTTCATGGCGGTGATAATTTTCTCAGCATCTTCCTTGGGGACGTTCTCCTTCATCATCTTGGGTGCACTCTCGACAAACTTCTTGCTGTCCACCAAGCTCAGACCGAGCATGTTCTTGATCTCCTTGATAACCTTGGCCTTAGAGGCGGCGTCGAAGCCTTGCAGCTTGAGGGTGAAGAGTGTCTTCTCGGCGGCTGCGGGAGCGGCTTCCTCAGCTTCTTCGGGGGCTGCGGCTGGGGCAGCAGCGGGTGCAGCAGCAGCGAAGCCGCCTATGGGCATATCGGGAATGTTAAGTTTGTTCTATAAGTACGAGTAAGCAATTATACGAGAACAAAATAACCCCTCCAACGAGCAATTGACGCCCAAATATCGTCCCCACTAACCTTGAGGCTTGAAACAAGGTCAGCAGTCTCCAAAAGAGTAAGCTGGCTGATTTGGTCGACAATGGCTTCGATCTTGGGGTTGGCGGGAGCGGCATCGGTAGAGTTCCATCTCCTTGAGGCGGCCGAGACACGGACGAACTGTGTGGGTGCCCGGGCCGCGCGAGCGGGTCGAAGCTGGCGAGCACAGCTCTGGGCGGCGTACCGACAAGACATGGCCATTGTTGTGATTGCGGTTGGGCTGGAGATTGCTCAATTCGAAGAGTCGTCGCGTGCGGGCGTCTGAGGGACAGTCTTGAAGTTTTTCGAGCTGTCTAGATGGTTTGGCGGGCTAGCGGCGGTGTCACGTGTATAAATGGGCCTTCACTTATACCATATCGAATCACCGGCTCTTTAAAGTGAAGCAATCAATACAATCATAGCTATCTTTAAAACTATTTTGGGGCAGAGAGAGAACGGGAGTGCCTAATAATGCTTGTTAAATAAGATGAAGGGAGCAATGTGGTCGTGGTCGTAGATTGCCAATGACTGACCTGGGCTAGTTGTCGACCTACTTTAGTACTTATCCTGGTGAAGGATATAGGCGAGATAGACGCCTAGGCGAAAAGATCGACTGAATTATATTTCGATAAATCACCGCCAATCTCGCAAATAAGTAACACGATTTTTCTCAGAGATATCGAGTTCCACTCATCATAAATTCCCGCAAAACGATGAACATTCAGTCAGACTGAGTAGAAAATCGAGTGTTAATTCTCATGTAAGTCAGGCCCCCAACTAAAAACAGCTTAGCGCACTAACGATTCTGTGGCTGATAAGATAACAAAAAAAAAGTTCAAGAAAGCAGTTCTCAAGTTTAGCTTTGAAGCACCAGCATCGACAACTGAAATTTCGTCAGCAGGAGCGCAATCATGTCAATGATTGATGTCTCACGGCAGAGGAGGTCGCTCCTTGCGGATGCGACTGTATTGGAACATCTGCCCGCAGAAATACTGGCAATTATTCAAGACCAGTCCTCGACGAAACTGCTAGATGCTGTTGCCGAAGCGGCTCTTTGCCCGCTACTTACAGAGCGTATCTTTGCGCATTTCGAGCATGTCTTCCCAGACATTTGCGCACGATGGATTCTCAACCCCGGAAACGAACAACAGCGCATACGAATATACTCAGCATTGGCTCGGATTCTTCCTTTTGCTCCTTACCTTTCAACGTTTATTGAATACGCCTCTTCTATTCCCGAGCAGACGACTACGCCGCCCTCTCTCCGACTCCCACCCTTACGACTCGACCAGGATGCTATGACACAGGATGGAGAAATTCTCCTGCAGAGCCTTCTCGTCGCTTGGAGGTTAATCAGTTTCGACTCGCGGAATTTTGGCCCCTTGACATCTGCTGCCTTGATGCAGACCCTGTTTAAACACGAGAGCAGAGCTGTGCGTTATCTTGCGACCCGGATATTCATCCAACTTCTCCATGGATCCGACTGGAAGCTCGAGTCTCTTATTCAAGAACATATTGGCAAGAGTGAAGCTATACTCGCAGACTTTGACGGGCGGTCGATTGACTATGGATTCCTTTCACTGTACGAACACTCTAGAGTGAAGTCTTTCCTGGCTTTGCGCGAAGAAATACGGGCTGCTCCTGAGGCCGACAAATATGATTCTCCATGTGTGCAGACCCTTACTCCTTACGTTGTCTCTTATGGCAATGTCATTCTGCCTAGGCCTTTAGGCCCAACCTTCGAACCTTCGAACCTTGTGCTCACCCCTACGACCGTCTCCAACTTGGAAAGATTAGCGACCATGCTGCGCGAATCTGACCCAGTTATGTTATATGGTCTTCCTGGTGTTGGAAAGACTGCCCTAGTACACGAGATAGCCAAGCAACTCGGCATGTACTCTAACATGGTCACATTACACCTTAACGAACAAACGGACGCGAAGATGCTTATTGGGCTATACTCGACAGATTCGAAACCCGGTAGTTTTCAATGGCGACCTGGTGTTTTGACAACAGCCGTGAGGGAAGGTCGATGGGTGTTGGTGGAGGACCTTGATCGAGCACCGACTGAGGTTCTGAGCACGCTCCTCCCTTTGATCGAACGAAAGGAGCTCCTTATCCCAAGCCGAGGCGAAAGAATACGAGCGGCCAGCACTTTCCGGCTTTTTGCAACTGTACGAACATCTCGGGGAATGAATGGCCGAGAGAATTTGCCAAGCATGGTTGGCATTCGATTCTGGCAAACTCTGAGCACTCAGGTTCTTGCGACTTCTGAACTTGAGGATGTCGTGGTCCAGACGTATCCCATCCTGAGAAAGTTCATTCCAAGCATTCTGGCAGTTTATATTCGTTTGTGTCGACTCGGCTCCACTCCCGGTGCTCTGGCTCGAGGCCGAAACGTTATGGATCGTCAAGTGACATTGCGAGATTTGCTCAAATGGTGCCGGAGGTTGCGTGAATGCCTGGTCGCCGCGGGCTCAAAGACCGGAGAAGAGCCTATCACCAAGACAACAAGCGACCAGATGTTTTTGGAAGCTGTCGATTGCTTTGTCGGAAGTTGTCCTGACCCTGAAATTGGCAAACAGCTGATCGTTGCCATCGCGGAGGAGATGCAACTACCGAAGGAATTGGCAGAGCACTACTTCACTACTCATATACCCAATTTGAGTGAGAGCGACAACCAGTTCAGTATTGGGCGTGCTGTGTTGCGCAAGAAGAAGCAATCGAACCGAGTTCAGAAATCCAAACGACCGTTCGCTAGCACAGCGCACGCCAAGAAGCTGCTGGAGCAGATTGCCGTGGCTGTCAAGCTAAACGAGCCTGTCCTTCTCGTGGGAGAAACTGGTATCGGCAAAACAACTGTTGTACAGCAACTGGCCGAGTCATTGGGCCACAAGCTCATTGCTGTCAACCTGTCCCAGCAGAGTGAAGTCGGCGACCTTCTGGGTGGCTTCAAGCCAGTTAACACACGAACGTTGGCGATGCCCCTGAAGGAAGAGTTTGAAGATCTTTTCTCGGCAACGGGTATTTCAGCATCGAAGAATCAGAAGTATCTTGAACAAGTTGGCAGGTGTTTTGCTAAGGGGCAGTGGTCAAGGGTGTCAAAGCTGTGGAAGGAAGCTCCTAAAATGTTCAACAAGATCGTCAAAGAGCTCGAAAGGGTTCGTTCTGAACAAGCAGTGACTAGAAATGGCGATGAGCAGCCCACAAAACGTCAAAAAACCCAGTCAAAACTCCAAACCCTGCTCGATCTGCGTCCCCGGTGGGATATGTTCGCTCGCAATCTTGAGCAGTTTGATGTACAGATCTCTGGAGGCTCTGGAAGCTTTGCTTTCTCTTTCATTGAGGGAAATCTGGTCAAGGCTGTGCGCAACGGTGATTGGGTTCTTCTCGATGAGATTAACCTTGCCTCGCCTGATACCCTTGAGAGTATTGCGGATCTTCTGACCGGACCTGATGAGAGACCATCAATTCTGCTTTCGGAAACTGGCGAGATTGAGAAAATTGAGGCACACTCAAACTTCCGCATTTTCGGCGCGATGAATCCTGCAACCGATATCGGAAAACGTGACCTCCCAATTGGCATTCGATCCAGATTTACTGAGATTTATGTTTCCAGTCCTGACAAAGATCTTAAGGACCTTCTCACAATCATCAAAACATACCTCGGAAGTAGCAGCAGTAAGAATGATCAAGCGGCAGATGATATTGCCCGTCTATATATCAATACCAAGCGACTCGCTGAGGAGAAGCGCTTAGTCGATGGAGCGAACGAGGTGCCCCATTTTAGTCTTCGAACCCTCACACGAGTTCTTAGTTATGTGAACACCATCGCCCCCTATTATGGTGTGCGAAGAGCTTTGTATGAGGGTTTCTCGATGGGTTTCCTTACACTCCTCGACCGAGAGTCTGAAAAGATGCTCCTCCCTCTAATATTCCACCACCTTTTCGAGAAACATGGGAACCCCCAGTCATTACTTTCCCAGGCACCCAAGCACCCCAATGACGGAAAGCAATATGTGCGGTTCAAGAACAAGAACCGGGACAGGCAATACTGGCTATTCCAGGGCCACCAAATCCCTATTGAGCGCGAAGATTACGTAGTAACCCTTTCAGTGGAAAGAAACCTACTAAACTTAGTCCGAGCCACTTCTACTAGACGCTTTCCCATCCTGATTCAGGGTCCTACTTCTGCCGGAAAGACGAGTATGATTGAGTACCTTGCAAACTTCACTGGCAACAAGTTCGTTCGAATCAACAACCACGAACATACCGACCTTCAAGAATACCTGGGCACCTATATATCGGGCTCGGATGGCAAGCTCCGTTTTCAGGAAGGTATCCTCGTTCAAGCAATGCGCCAAGGTCACTGGATCGTACTTGATGAGCTGAATTTGGCGCCAACTGATGTCCTCGAGGCCTTGAATCGCCTGTTAGATGACAACCGTGAACTTCTAATCCCTGAAACACAGGAGATCGTCAAACCCCATGAAAACTTCATTCTGTTTGCTACGCAAAACCCTCCTGGTCTTTACGGCGGAAGAAAAGTACTTTCAAGAGCGTTCCGTAACCGATTCTTGGAACTACACTTTGATGATATCCCTGAAGATGAGTTGGAGTTTATCCTCCAGCAGCGGAGTCGCAACACCTCTCCTCCTGATTGCAGAAGAATCGTTACTGTCTACAAGGAGCTGTCAAGGCTCCGCCAAACCAGCCGACTATTCGAACAGAAGGATAGTTTCGCAACACTTCGCGATCTGTTCCGTTGGGCATTGCGGGAGGCCGATACCCGTGAAGAGATTGCTGCTCACGGATTTATGCTCTTGGCTGAAAGAGTCCGCAATGAAGAGGAGCGCATCGCGGTCAAGGAGGTTATTGAAAAGGTCTTCAAAGTAAAGATTGACCCTCAAAACCTGTATTCCGCCGCGGTCGCTCCTGAACTGAAGCGGTTTACCAGCAAAACGAATAGCCAGGGTGTTGTATGGACACATGCGATGCGTCGACTCTATGTTCTTGTCTCCCGAGCTTTGCGTAACAATGAACCTGTCCTTCTGGTTGGTGAGACAGGCTGTGGGAAAACGACAGTTGTTCAGCTTCTTGCTGAAGCACTGCAAAAAGAGCTTCACATTATCAATGCCCATCAGAATACCGAGACTGGTGATCTGATTGGTTCACAAAGACCTGTCCGTAATCGTGGAGCTATTATCGATGCTATGGATGTGGATTTGAAGTCGGTTCTTCAAAGCCTTGATTTGGATATCTCTGGATCTGTGGAGGACCGTCTTGATCGATACAAAGCACTGGATCCTTCAATTAGCAACACTATTCCTGAAGAGGTGAGAGAGCGTATCACTGTACAAGAGACGCGAAGCAAAGCCCTATTCGAATGGGCGGACGGTAGCTTGGTCGAGGCCATGCGAGAAGGCCATTTCTTTCTCCTCGATGAGATTTCCTTGGCCGATGACTCGGTATTAGAGCGTTTAAACTCTGTACTCGAGCCTTCAAGAACACTTCTCCTGGCTGAGAAGGGAATCGACAACTCTTTTGTCGTTGGAGCAGATGGCTTCCAGTTTTTCGCTACCATGAATCCTGGCGGCGATTTCGGAAAGAAGGAGCTATCGCCTGCGCTGAGAAACCGATTCACTGAGATTTGGGTTCCCGCTTTGTCCCAGAGTGAGGATATCTATGAGATTGTCAAGACAAAACTCAATGGTGACTCTAAACAACTCGTTGAAATTGTGGTAAAATTTGCTGCTTGGTTCGGTGATACCTTCAGGTCTATGGCTTCGGCACCATTCTCCGTCCGAGAAATTCTTGTCTGGGTTCAGTTTATTAACACCTTTCAGTCTAATGAGCCTATTGTTTCATTGGTTCATGGTGCCTCCACGATCTTTATTGATAGCATCGGTGCTAACCCTTCTGCTCTTTTGGCTACGGATCCCAAATCCCTTGGTCAACAGCGACAGAAGTGCCTTGACAAGCTGAGCGAACTCATTGGCAAGGATGTGTCCAGTATCTACGAGACACATCCAGAGTTATCCATGGATGACAGTTCTCTGACCATTGGACACTTCAGAATCCCACGTACTTCCACAGGTGTCGCTGATCCCGGGTTCGCTTTCCATGCACCTACCACTCGTCTGAACGCAATGCGAGTCCTCCGAGCACTTCAAATGCAAAAGCCAATTCTTCTTGAAGGCAGTCCTGGTGTAGGAAAGACAACTCTGGTGGCTGCCTTATCTCAGGCATGTGGCCAGCCATTGACCAGAATCAACCTGTCTGACCAGACCGATTTGATGGATCTATTTGGCACAGATGTTCCAGTCGAAGGAGCTGAGGCTGGCAACTTTGCTTGGAGAGATGCGCCCTTCCTTCAGGCTATGCAGAAGGGTGAATGGGTACTCTTAGATGAGATGAACCTAGCCTCCCAATCTGTTCTTGAAGGGTTGAACGCCTGTCTCGATCACCGAGGTGAAGTTTATATCTCCGAGTTAGATCAAGTCTTCAAACGTCACCCAGACTTCCGCTTGTTTGCAGCCCAAAATCCTCACCATCAAGGCGGTGGCCGAAAGGGGTTGCCTGCCTCATTCGTTAATCGATTCATTGTTGTATATGCCGATGTCTTCTCAGACGACGATCTGAATTTGATCGCAGCACACAACTACCCGAAGATCTCTCCATCAGTGATCAACCAACTTATCCAGTTTGTATCTCAGCTGGACCACAAGCTTGCAGTTGAGAAGTCTTTCGGAAGCCAAGGAAGCCCTTGGGAATTCAACTTGCGTGATGTGCTTCGTTGGTTAAAACTTCTAGACTCATCTGACCCTCTCCTTTACAACGCCAATCCTGATGACTTCCTCGACATCATCGTTCGACAACGTTTCAGAACGGAGCGAGACCGCGAAGAAGTCAGCAATCTCTTTGCTTTTGTTTCTGGATCTTTGCCACGACAGCATAGCTTGTATCATGATATCAACCCAATGTTCGGCCAAGTCGGTTTGGCACTACTTGACAGACACCCTCATTCACAGCCAGAACGACTTCCTAATATTGATATCGTGCCTCGACTTTCTGAGCTTGAGTCACTCATGATTTGCGTCAAACAGAATGTTCCTTGTATCTTGAGCAGCCCCTCGGGTTATGGCAAATCTGTTCTCCTGGAACATGTTGCGGCTTTGGCTGGCAAGTCACTTGTGGTGTTCCCAATGAACGCTGACATCGATACCATGGATCTTGTTGGTGGCTTCGAACAGGCAGACCCTCTTCGGGAGGTCAACGCTGCACTTCGAGCCCTTCAGCAGGATCTTCAAAACTCTATCATGTCGGCTGTGCCCGAAGACATACCCAACCAAGCACTTCATCTACTTCACTTGCTTGATGGATTTACTGGCGATGTCGACAAACTTCCCGCGATCACCGCATTGGTGGAACAACTACTCAACAGTGTGCCTACGAACTCTGAGGTGGCAACTGCGTTGTCGAAGGCTCTCGTCCCTCTTCAACATTCGTTAGTGTTGGAGAATCCCCGCTTCGAATGGCTGGATGGTGTCATTGTCAAGGCCCTACAATTAGGTCAGTGGTTGGTTCTTGACAACGCGAACATGTGCAATGCTTCAGTCCTGGATCGATTGAACTCTCTCCTCGAACCCAATGGGTTTTTGAGTATCAATGAGCATTGCGGACCCGGTGGAGAACCAAGAGTTGTCCGCCCTCATTCAGACTTCCGGATATTCTTGACGATGGACCCGCGATACGGCGAGCTCTCTCGTGCGATGAGAAACCGTGCTGTTGAAATTCACATTCACACACAGCCTCCAGCCCTTGATCCCTCCTACCACCGTGTTGTGAGTGTGGAGAGTAGTCTGCAAAGATATAACATGTCTCGCCAGATTTCCGACCCTGTTTCTAAGACTGCGGCAGCTGCAGAGGTAATCGAAAGGGCTCTTGAGACTCTCTCGATTGCCGATGTGTCTCTTCTGCCTCGATTTACTAACAATCTACCCAACAATGACAGGCACAACGAAAAATTTAGCTCTGCTGTGACCGAATTACTCAACTTCCTCGACTCAAGTAACGGGGCTGGCGCTGTCAATGGCATCTCTCATTTGTACAAATCTTTGCCCATTCCGGAGGGACTCAAATCGGCGCAGCCATTGCATCCCCTAAACAACTTTCCTGTCACTCACCTTTCATCTGCACCAGACCAAGGGCGATGGCTTGGTGCATGCTTGGAGTTTTATCATGAGCTCTACTATTTGCAGAATTCAATTGAGGACCAGCGCCGTCAGGCCCAGGTTAATAAGTTGACTGCTCTCAACAGACTTCAAAGATCATTTGTTAGTGACAGGGTCGCAGCAGTATCCAAGGATGCCACTGTTAAGCTAGCCTCTTTCTTGGTGTCTACAATCAACACGGCCAAGGAATGGCTTAGCTTCAATTTTGAGTCATGCGAAACATGGATGGAGCGAGTTCGAATTCTGAGAGGCATTGTACGCTATCTTAACCGGACTGTTCGTCTTGCTATCGAGCCCGACTTCGACGAAGCAAAGTTTCAAGCACATCTTGCTCAAGGTGCAAATTTCCTCCAAAGACAATTGGATGCATCAACTGGTCATCATGAAAAAGAATTTATCCTTCTGCTCCTCGAGCGGCTGGGCAGAGACTTTACTGCCGGGTTCAAGTTGTCGACTGGTCTCAGCATGGAGCTGCTTTGGCACCTCTTCCGACCAACTCCGTTGTCTACAAAGATGATCTTGGACCGCACATTAGAACTCGAGAAACTAGGCTCGAGATTTGATGCATTGCGATGGAAGGCTGGAGCCTCAATTCCTGATCTCACAAAGGCCATGGCTACACTTGAGAAGGCCTCTGGAATTCTCCGCGAGGACGTCCCCAATTTGGACAGCTTGCTCCAGGCCATGACTACTGAAATTGAGTCTCTGGAAAGTCGGATCGGGGTCGATGAGATTGAGCGTAAACCTTTCATGATGGAAGAGTTTGAATCACTCCGGCAGGTTTCGATGCTTAGATCCCTATCCGCAGATAATGCAGAACTCCAGGTGTTGTCTAATATACCTACACAGGCAGGAATGATGCTGGCCAGCTCTAGTCTCCAAGCCGCGCTTCTTCAGTCGGTGGAGAACTTGGTCTATCAGAACCGATTCTCTTGGGATGGCAAATTTGTATCTTCGTTCTGGTCTAAGCTGCAAAGGCTAGGGTCCGTTAATATGGGATCCCTGGCTCTTCTTGAAGCCGAACTTCCAATCGTCGGGCGACAGCTCATAAGACTGAGTGCAGATGTGGTGGCAAACCCTCTGACAAGGCTCAACAATGTTCTGTTCCAACTTATTCTTGAAGTTTTTGGCGCCCATGATCAGGGCCTCAAGCATATTGTTATGGAAACTGCTCAGCTGGCTTCCGAAGACCTTGCCCACAGCTCCCGTGCTTTCGATGACCTGGCAGCCCGAATTGAAACAGATCATTTCCGCAAAACTGCAACCGAGCATCTTATCCCCGCTCTCAAGGCTCTCGCTACTGTACAGCACGATATTCAACGAGAGGCCCAACTCTCGGCCTTCGCATGGATTCACTTCAGCATTGGAACCGTCAAGCTGTACGTTCCGGATCGCGTTTTTGACCCGCAGAGTCGACCCATGATGGAGCGCGAATTCCTCCAAGAAATGCATGCTCTCCTTAATGAGAGAACAGACTCACTGAGAACATTCGAGAAGCTCTTTACTGGGCAAGGCACGAATGAACGCATTCGGCTGCTTGAAGCAGAGTGTGCTGCCTTGGGACCCCTCCCCGAAGAAATCCGCCCCATCTACAGACCAGATCAGTCAGAGCTAAGCCGGCTCCATGCTGAGTTCTCTAATGTGCTCAAGGTTGTTACAGGTCCCGCTTTGTCTGTTGCGCTTCAGATACTCGACAACGATCTGGCCCGGGCAGCCGAGGAGCTGCAACTTGTTAGAGAAAATGTCCTCAGACTCTTAGATCGACTTTCTGCTCGCTTTGAGGCATATCAAGACATGACCCGGCCTACCTCAAACCTGCTGCGTTGCCTCATGATAGGGCTCTCACTTTGTGATGCTACTTCGGCTCGTGGTCTGGTACCTGCTTCTTCCCAGCTTCTTGAGGTCACTCCTTTCCTGGGCGGCAGTATGTGGAACCAAAAGGATGGTGATTTCTCGTCCAGAACATTTGAGTTTCTCAACTACATGTCAGTAGTTGCTAGCGTTGAAGGGATCGACCACATTGGACAACATGCCCGTGAGATGGTGTTCAAGAGCTTCCACAATTTGTTCGATGAGTGGACTAAGCGACTTGAGGCAGACCGCAAAGAACAGGCGGCCAAGGGTAGTTTGTATCGCTTCCGAGGTTCTCTGGAAGATGAAGAAGAGGTTGATGCGGAAGAGTTCAATGAGCTGTTTCCGACATTCGACAACGATGAAGCTCCAAATGTCCCGACCGCCAAGAAGCAGGATGAAGTACGTGATCAGTCGCTTCGAGTGGCTCAGATCCACAAGAGCATCTTTTCCAGCCGACCAGAATTTGCTATAGCTTTAAAGTGTGCCTGCAAATCTGTGGGGGACAGGATCACATCAGAGACTATCGACCACAAGAACATTGACCGCAGTCTGACGAGCAAAATGTTGGCTGGAACCATGTTCTTCCTGAACGACAAGCTTGATTCCCTCATGTCATCTACTGTGGACAGATCCTACAACTTCTACACAGATGCTAACGTTCCCGAAGCTCGCCAGCTCGTTGCCCTTATGCACAAAATTAAGAGTCGATTCCGGGAACTGCAAATGGTCGACGAGATTGGACATATGCAGCCGTTGGCCGATGTCATCCATGCTTGCGACCAAGTTCTCGAGCTTGTTCACACCGAACCTTTGGCAAAGATTCTTCCCAAGGTCGAGTACCTCCACAACCATGTATATGAATGGCAATTTGGTGGCTGGGCCAGCAAAATATATGGTGTCCTTACTCTCCACAACTTGCTTACAGATACGGTCATCCGTTGGCGACGATTGGAACTTTCAACTTGGGCCAATCTCTTTGAGATGGAACAGAAGAAATGTCAAGATGATGCCTATTCTTGGTGGTTTATTGCTTATCAAGTTGTTATTGCGGTACCTCTGTCTTTAGTTGAGGTTCCCAACGAGTTAGGAGAGTACGCTTCTTCTCTCATTTCGAGTCTGGAAATGTACTTCTCGACAGCGATCGTTGGGCAGTATGGAGCTCGACTGGCATTACTGCGTCAGCTTCAGAGCCATCTCAAAATGCTTACCGAAGACTACCCGGTTCTTCAAGTTATTCTCCATGCGTTAACCAACTTCATCCAATACTATTCCCGCTACGAGAAAATTATGGATGAAGCCATCCACAAAGGACGTCTTCCCATTGAGAAGAAGATGAAGGACGTACTGCTAATGGCTAGCTGGAAAGACACAAACATCAATGCACTTCGGGAAAGTGCTCGCAAGTCTCATCAGAAACTTTTCCGAATCATTAGAAAGTTCCGCGGTGTCCTTGGCCAGGAGGCAAAGCAAATTATTGAGCAAGGATTACCTGATCAAAACGTGCACCACGTAAATTATGTGGGAGATAAACTCCCCATTACTGATATTTCTGCGGACGTCTTTTCTAAGCTCAGCGACGTTCTGCCAGGGTGGATCAATGGACACAAGCGACTTGCTAACGTCTCTAAGACTGTCTCTGTCATGCGCAAGATCTCAGACCATTCAGACATGACCAGCCAAGTACCTCAAATCGTTGATGACTACCTTTCTAGCTTGAACGAGTCAATGACAGAACTTCGAAAAGAGACACCGCCATTTTTGACCGATGAGAACAAGGACCAGGTCAAACACTTGAAGATAAGAAAGAGGAAGCTTTTTGCGGATACCTTGCGCGATCTTCGACAAATGGGTCTCAAGCACAACCTCGGACAGGATAAGCTTGCTGAGCAGGCATCACTATCAGTTGTGTTATCGTCAATACAACCAGTGCAGCTTCCTTCGAACAATTCCGCTGAAGCGATGGACTATCATTTGCATAAGATTCTCGACCTAGCCCCTAAGGTCAGAGCTGCTTCTCGAGATCATTCTGAGGATCTTACCAGCGCCGAGGTTGCGCGAAGTGTTGGCTTTGTTGAAGGGATGCTCAGCCTTTTGCTGACTCAAAGAAATTCAATCTCATCTGGCGCATCCTCTTTGTTACGTCTAGAACGATCAATAGTGCAGTTCAACCGGCTTGGACTTTCTCATGAGCATGGAACTCTTATTCGTGAGACAGCAGTCTCCGACTGGACACGCCTTCTCCCTTGGCTGGTTCAAATTCTTCAGTTTGCTATTCATTTGGTTGAAATCCATGAGAAGTTGGGAGAAATAAAGCACACTGTGGTTATTGAAAAGCTGAGGTCGTGGCATGCGCGATTCGAGTCTCTCCTGACTTTGACTGTTGGGCTGGGTCAACTTCCAGAAGGTCTGTCTTCCGAAGCAGCTGCTCGTGCCGAGGCAAATTTCTCAAACGAATTGGCTAGTTTCCGCGCCAAACTCGAGGAGTTGATTATGGAGCAGCCGATACTATCTTTTATTCTCGTGCAGATTGTTGGGTGGACCAAGATCACCAAGGAAGCGCCCAGTTCGATATCCAACGACATGGAGATAGCCACTTTTGCGAATGCCGTCTCAACACTTTGTGACAAGATCCTTGTCGCGATCGAGGGCGTGAAGAAGGCTGCTAAGGAAATCAGTCGCAAAGATGACGAACCCGCTTGGCTCACCACTCACGCCGACGGCTTCGTGCACCTCTTTACCAAACTCCGGACTGCCGAGATCGAGAGGAGTGTGGCCAGCTGCATCAATATGTTGAAGCATATGCACCTTGAAGAACAGAATCTCAGTCAGGCGGCCATGAGTCTCATGACTCTCGCATGTCCTGTCCTGAACGAGTATGTTGATCTTGCTCAGCAGACCTTGATGCAAGTTGTCGGCATTCACAGCGCGATAGCACATATGGCTTTTAATATGACCAAGATATTCACTCAAATCTCTTCGCAAGGTTTCTGCACACCACAAGAAAAGTCTGACGAAACCTCTGGTGAATCCGGCAAGGTGGAATCCGGAACTGGCCTTGGTGATGGCGAAGGTGCCGAAGACATCAGCAAAGACATCCAACCTGATGAGGATCTCTCCGAGCTTGCCCAAGAAGCCAATAAGGAGGAGACTGGCGAGATTGAAGACGAGAAGGATGCTGTGGATATGGCCGATGAGGAGCTTGAAGGAGATATGGGCAGCGTCGATGGGGCTGATGATGATGAGGAGGGGTCGAAGAACGGAGACGAAGAGGAGGAGGAGAACGATATGGATGAAGAAGCTGGAGAGGTCGATGATCTGGATCCCACTGCTGTCGATGAGAAGATGTGGGATGGAGATGACGAAGAAAAGGCCGACAAAGACCAGCAGGGTGAGAAGGCCAAGGGGCAGAAGAAGGACGACGAACAGATGGCGGCAGACGATGATGCCAAGAAACAAGAGGGCGAGGAGCAGCCAGACATTGACGAGTCTGGTGAACAAGATGCAGAGGAAGAGGAAGCTGGTGCCGAAGAAGAGGATGTCAAAACCCAGGAGGAAATGAATAAGCAAGATCAAACCGCCCAAGAGAATGATACCCTGGCGCTTCCTGAGGATATGGAGTTGGACCTTGGCGACGATCATGAGTCAGCTTCAGACAGCGATGACCTGGATGGTCTTTCCGACATCGAAGAGGAGAAGGAGGAGGGAGAGGACCAGGAGATGGGTAATGATGAGGAGGACGAAACGGATGACGCTGCCGCCCAATCTCAGCTTCAGGAAGAGGCTGGAGAAGATGCAGAGATCGAAGAAGATGAAGAGATACCCGAAGAAAAGGCTGGTGGCAAGGATGAAGTCGACGAAGAAGCTAAACCTGAAGAAGAGGAAAAGGCCGAAGACCAGGAGGATGCTACAGACCTGAACCAGCCACCTCAAGATAACGCAACAGCTGAAACGAATAACGCTGCACCAAGCGATGTCAAGAGTTCCGGCCAGGATCAGAATGCTGACTCGATGGATGTCGACGATAATTTCCAGAACAACGCCGCTCAGCAAGAGGATGGCGAGATGGGAGAAGGCGCTGCTGATCAAGACACAAGCGCAGGGAACAAGGGGTCAACTTCACAGTCAAAGGAGGTAATGGATAGGGCCGAACAGGAACAAGAAAAGCCGGACTCGGCACGCAGCGATCCTTTCAAGAAACTCGGAGATGCACTTGAACGCTGGCATCGACAGCAGGAAGACATCAAGGACGCTGAGCCTTCGGAGGCCAATGAACAGAATGCACCACAAGACCCAAGCGCTGATCAGTGCCGTAAAGAATTCCAGCACCTACAGGATGATGAGACTGCTACAGACACCCAAGCCATGGGAACTGCTGATGATGAGCAAGTACAGCCCATCGACGAGTCCATGGCTATCGATGAGGAGAAGCAAGATCCTACAAGCCGCCTCATGGACGATGATAAGGAAGAGATTGAGCAGGACCCTGATAAGATGGACACTGCTGATGCGGCTGAGGCGCCAGATGCCAGCAAGCAAGATACGGACAAGGACCAGGACGATACGCGCTCAGGAGTTAAGACACGTCAAGGCAACTATGACCGTGAGCTTAGTCCTTCAGATCAGGAGGCTCAAGTGAATGAGCAGGATGAAAATGAGGTCGATATTCAGGAGACATCGACTCAACTCTCCTCAACTCACATCTCGGACGAAGAACGACCACTTCGAGACTTTGGCGAATCAATGCAGCAGTGGACTGAATTCCAGACCAAAACACATTCCCTATCTCTGGCCTTGACATCCCAACTCCGACTCATCCTTATGCCTTCACAGTCAACCAAACTCTCGGGAGCGTTCCGTACTGGTAAGCGACTCAACATCAAACGCATCATCCCTTACATTGCATCGAGCTACAAGCGGGACAAGATTTGGATGCGACGCAGCATCCCGACTAAACGAACCTACCAGATCCTGCTTTGTGTGGATGACAGTAAGAGTATGGGTGAAACATCTTCAGGCACTCTGGCAATGGAATCTCTTGTCATGGTGTCGCGATCTCTCACCATGCTGGAAGCCGGCCAGGTTGGCGTTATGGGCTTTGGAAGCGATGTTTTCACTGCCCATGGCTTGACGGAGCCTTTTGCTGCAGATGCTGGAGCCAAGGTGCTGCAGAAGTTCAACTTCTCTCAAGATCGTACCGATATTGCACTTCTCATCCAGCGAACAATTGAAACTTTTAGACTTGCACGACAACAGGGCAGCGGCAACTCAGATCTCTGGCAATTGGCGTTGATTCTTTCTGACGGTCTTACACCGTCATCAGCCCACGAGGGCATCCGTCGAATGTTACGAGAGGCGATGGAGGAGCGCATTATGATTGTCTTCATCATTATGGATGATACGGGCAAGAAGAAGGGCGATAGCGTGCTTGAGCTGAAGGAAGCCAAGTTTGTTCGAGATGGTGGAGAAAGTAAAGTGGTGATCGAGAGGTATTTAGACACGTTCCCATTCCAGTACTACCTGATCGTTCATCATCTCGAGGAGCTACCAAGCGCCCTTGCTGGTCTGTTGCGAACATGGTTTGCTGAAGTCAATGCTTAGTAGAAGGGGTTGTCTTTGTATGGGACAGGGCAGCATAGGATGGGATGGATTGGTGATATAGATGGTTGCATATACTGACTGGCGTTCATGGGGTATTTGATTCAGCAATAATTCTCCATAGAGGAGGGAAAACATTATTCAGGCTGTGGGTAAAGTCACGTCACTTTAGAGACCTTAATTTGATTTAATTTTCAAGACAAGTCATTTGTTAGCCAATATCGTGACTGCATCTGACAAGAGACATTTGACAGCACCCAATCCCTTATTAGGTTGAATTCCAGTAATAGAAACTGAGTGCATGGCGCCACCGTCCGTTAATCTGTAGGACCCTGCCCCGCTAGACAGCCTAGGGGAGGCCAAAAAACTTGAGACGACGATCGCAGATGATAAAAATACTAGTTAAAACTTAGGATTAGTTTACTAGGCTCTTTGACTAGTTTATTTCTGCCCCTTAATTCAGGGTCTTATACCTTTTTGCTCACTGAGGGACAGGCAAACAGCAGTCGATCCCCCCCCACTTTCCACTGCCGTTCCCCCGCACTGCGGCTAACTTCCATCTCGCCCCTCACCTCTATCAGCATTGGATTCCATGCCCGGAGCTCGGTCACCTCTTGAAACTCAACCACCTCCAAATGTCCAGATGCCGAATACCGGGCACGAAATTTGACCGAGATTTTTCTTTTTTTTAGTAATTGAATCCATAACCACAATTTGGAATTGCACTTCTGATTTTATCCTTATTTTCTTGACGTCTTTGGTTCTATTTCGTCTTGCAATCTCGTTATGCAAGTTCTCTCAACTGTCATTGCTCGACGTGGTTTATCTCGTTTGGCTATAGGCTCGCGGGCTGTGGCGGCAAGTATCAATATTTCAGCGACACATCGATTGGGAAGGGCATCTCCAGAAAGAATTATTGCGACTCGTTCTGATTCTGGTGCTACGTTACACCGGATTCGCGCCATGTCTTCTTCACCTGCGCAGAATGAGCTGCGGTTTAGTAAGTATTCATTCAAAATGGACTGGAAGAAAGTTGCTGACTTAAGATGATTAGAAAACCCAAGAATATTGTATGTCTCACTTAGTAACGACTGATGAAACACTCAATTAAGAGTCATATAGCGTCTGCGACATTCAAGAAAAGTTCCGCAGCGTCATTCACGAATTCGACAGCATGTATGTCGGCCTCAGTTCTTCAATACCATTCGACTAATCACCTTCAGCGTCCTCACTACCCAAAAGCTCCTCAAATTCGCAAACACGCTCTCCGTCCCCGTCGTAACTACAACCCAAACCTCAGCTAAACTTGGTCCCACGGTTTCAGCCCTCGCGCAGCTCCTCCCCTCGACACCACACGACAAGACACGCTTCTCAATGTCCATCCCCTCCGTCACCGCTGATTTGCCTCCAGGCTCTGAAATCGCTCTTGTTGGTATCGAGTCGCATATTTGCATTACCCAGACCGCGCTCGATTTGCGCGACGCGGGGCATAAGGTGTATGTTATCGCCGATGGGGTATCGAGCTGCAATCCTCGCGAGGTGGGCATTGCTCTCGATCGATTGCGCGCTGAACCTGGAATCACGGTTACGTCGAGTGAGAGTTGGATGTATGAGTGCGTGGGGGACTCGCAACATCCTGCTTTCAAGGGACTAATTGGTGTTGTCAAGGAGTCAATTGCAGACACGAAGAAGGTTTGGCAAGCCTTGCCTCCCGGGTCAAAGATCTAGGCGCCGTGACATATATATTTCATGATAGATTAGAGAGCCGTGCTCTGCACACATTCGCATAGTACAAACATCATTTTTGTTGCTAGTTTGTTTGCTTTTGTTTGGTAGCAAAAGGTCTAATCGTCTTTGCCCCTATTTGATTTTTTTTCGTTTTTCGTTTGTTTTCTGTTCAATTCATTACATCGCGCCGCGGTCATTATTATCAATCCTGTTTGTGAACCCCAATGGGTAATGTTGTTTCTGCAATTCTTTAAATCTAGCCATTGATGCTCTCAATGGTCCAGAGTATGAACTTCAATGGTCCTGAAAGTCTACAAAGCTAACAAAGAAAGAGGTGACTACTGTTAACACATCCAAACCCCATTACTCTGAACCCGCGGTCGTTTTGGGCTTCGACGTGGGTGTCATCCATGAGAACGCTGAAGCAACTCCCACAGGATTGGCAGACCTCGGCAGGGAATTGTTGTTGTTGACGTTGGAGCTGCGCCCATCACGACTTGGAGGTGGTAGCGACTGTGACTGTGATTGCACTTTGTGTTCGCTGCTCATACTCACCGCGCGCTTGGCATCCCATCTATTGGCAGGAGTGCCACCATTCTCCCCAACGCTGGCTTGACTCTTGCGTCGACCATCTCCAGGGCCTTTGGATGATGAAGAAGCATCATACGAAGAAACTGTCCGCGAGGCCGACTTCTGAGGCTTGAGGACTTTCATGTTGCGCCCCCGACCAGCAGGTTGATATCCACTCAATGAGCCATCTCTATGCGGGCCCTCCACCCCATTACCAGATCCATGACGCCAAGATCCCCAAATTCCTGAAAGAGATTCTCGCTTGGAGGTCCCAGGAGTAGAATGCTCAGCAATACGCTCCTTGTTACCTGCATGGTCTCCGTTGGTGAGTCCACGAGACCTTTTCTCGCTCTCTGCACCAGACAAGCTACCTCTAGAACTAGGGCGCTTATTGAGAATTACCTCAGTAGCCATCGGTGACATTTCGCTCCGAGACTCATAATCCTGCTGAGGGGCCTCCATGTCAGGGATACTTTCCTGGCTAGCCTGGCTAAGATCTCCGGAGACGAAAGGTGCAGCATTTGCATTAAGCTTGGACTTCTCAGGGGTCAGGTTGGTGGTGCAAATATTCCGGAACACATTTTCATCCTCTGGTCTGACAAAGGGTACCTGAAGTCGCTCTCGTTCGTCGCCACGGAGGGTCATGGTGTTCTGGGAAAACAGAATATCTGCCGAATGGGCTCTGAGAGCATCACTGCCCAAGTAGATACGGATGGCCTTGCGATCCGCGGCCTGGACAGGCTGCTCCGCCATTCCATGAACCTCAAAGAACACAGTTATCGAAGGAACCGGTCCATGAGGGCTGCTGGAGCGGCTGCCATGATGTGTCACAACAGCCTCCGCGAAGTAGACATTTAACCTGACGCGGTATACACCGTCGACCTCGCGTTGGATCTGATCTGCAAGATCCAACTCTCTAAGTAGAGAATAGTCAACCGTGGACTTCTGCGAGCCACTGCAAACATCGGCATAGAGGAGTGTTGAGTGGCCAAAGTTAGGGGTCAACCAACATCGAACGATCGAAGGGACTGTGCCAAGGACATAAAACGCTGCAGGAGGGCCAGGAATGTCGAACGAATCATCGTCATCGTCGCCAACCGCAAAGTTGTTATCAAGGCCTAAGCTGCTAGCCCGACCAGAAGCAATGGAGTGGTGAGAATGTACTGAATGCCCAGCAGAACTATGCCGTCCATCCGACTTGTGAGACAATGAGCGCTCCATCATGAGACCGCTTCCAGGGCGAACAGGGCCGAATTCTCCAGAGTGACGATTGCTTGGGCCTCCCCAGCTGGATCCATGCAGGGCGCTTTCGTCGAATCGAACACTGTTAGCCCGTGAAGCAGCCCCTCGACGAACCGGTTCTTCCTCTGCTGGACCAAGATGAAGAGATCCTAGAAGTTCCTCGCCTTGCTCATCCAAGTCATCAAACATGTCATTGTGAAGAATGGAAACAGGTCCTAGGATTCATAAGAAATTGATCAGATGTTAATAGGTAGAGAACTCACCCGTTTGAGGTGTGCCACTCAAAACACCTGGAAAGGGAGAGTTCCAAACAGACTTTAATGCTGCATCATCCGCCTGTTTCTTTTCCAATCGGAGAAGTCGTTCAGCATGATTGCTCTGAGTATATTGTACCTGCTTCACTTCCATCTGCAGACTGTACAGATCTTCGCGAGAGACCGGGAATCTAGGATCCATCCCCAGAGCAGGTCTGAACAACAAGGGCCAGATCCAAGGGTGAGGAGAGCCAATTGAATGCAACTCGCGAATAGGCGACTCGACTAACACGTACAGAGCGAGGGAGATTGAGTGACGAGAGGGGGAATTGGAGACGCTAGTAGGGAAGGGTAGACAAAACGATGGCTTCAATCGTACAGCATGAGCTTTGATCCGGCACAGCTTCTATTCGTTAACGAAAACAATCAGGACTTCCGACCTCGATCCCCAGTTAAGAATTAGTTCACGAGGTCCTCCCTCCCCGCCGCATCGCCCGGTGTAGACCACAGGGCCCTCGACAAGCAGAGTGCGACTCGAAAAATCGCCAAGTGGTAGTGAGCAGTGGTCTCAAATAGGGCGACTAGCAAGTAGTTTGGCGTGTGCTTTTTATAGTATAATTTCGATTGAAAGGCGTCGGCGCTAGAGTATGCGACTTGAGATCGTGAGTTGTGGATGTAACGATCGGTAAGACGTTCTCGTTTGTTACGGTTGTTGCGATGCAAGTTACTGGTGGAAGAAACTATCGTATTTGGAGAAAGCTAAGAATATAGGCGTCACACTTGACGGGAGATGGAAAGAGGAGAAATTATCAAGGTCTGATACAGGCCGATCTTGATATGAACGATAGGGGTCGTCAAGGTCAAGTGTGAATGGATGTCGCAAAGCGGGCAAGAGGTTGGAGGCAGCTGGGTTCGTGGAGGCTTGTTTACCGAAGGGGGAGAGTCGATATCGGGTGTTCGTAAGTTTGAGGAGAATCGTGGAGGCGTATTCGAGGTCGTAGAGGTACGTCAGGAGTTTGAAAGCAGGGCAAATCATCAAAAGGGTGAAGTCCGAAATAACTTTCAGATGGAATTGGTGTGGATTGGGTTCGAGAAATAGAGCGACTCAAGGCGTAGGTACCTACTGTATCTTAGTAGTGCAGGTACGTAGTCGAGTTCAAGGCGGGCGCGCTAACGTGGCGGTTATTCTGACGCCTGTGGCATGTTGAAGTAACCCACTATAAGCATTGAACGGCAGTGGGGCTAGTCACTAAAGGGAATGAAATGGAAGGTTGCCTCGGACTGCCACGATACTGGGAGTTCCTTGCAACCGGTTAAAGCCCACCTAGGTATATCATAATCTTGTGTACTCATTCAAACAGCACAGCACGTCAATTTCGTGGTTCTCTGACCAAGATTCTAACAGCTCATGTGGATGACACTCTGGAATGTAGCACATACATAATTACATCCATCCCGTTTCCTGGGACAGAGGGGTTACATTTTATCCATGGTGGGGTGGAATTGTCTTGGCATACCTATCATCCATAAATTCCATACTCTCACTGTTGAAACATTGGATCAGAGACGAAAGCGAATCCGCAGTCCACATGTGTTGAATTTGATACCATATATTCAATGTAGGCCTCTGATATTCAAGACTTCAAATTTAGAAGCCTATCTAATCGCCAGTGTTAAGATTGGGCTTGAGCTCGAGCAGTTCTCGCCAGTCAGGAATCACAAATCCCTTGCGATCATCATCTGCGAGGCCATGCCACTCCTTGCCAATAAACGGTTTGAGAGTCTCATAGAATACTTGGTAGCCAGATCCGCTCATATGAAGACCATCGTGAAGGAGAGCGTCTAGACCACCCTGCTTACCGTTTTCCGGGTCGCCCAGCCATGGTCCGCCAGGGGTGTAATCTTCATGAGCGAGGGAGATGGCCTTATCCATCTGGGCCTTCCACAGGTCAACCAAAATAACTCCAGGATTCTCTCGCGCGACTTCACGAGCGACCTCGGAGTAGGCAGCGCTGACAGCTGACTTTCGTACTGCTCCTTGGTGACCATTCTCTATGGATCGAGGGGTGGCCTTGATCTCATCCAGAGGAGGGGGAGTTACCAGCAGAATCTGAGGATTATGAGCAGTGATACGTGGGTGGTTGACGATCTTTATGAGATTTTCCTTGTATCGGTCGATGGGAACATGCTGCTTGGTGATAGCACCGGGGAGCACAGCATCGTTTGCGCCAAATAAGAGAACCTGTTCATTTTTAGCCACATAGTCTTCGCTCTATATGGCAGTGTCCGTACCAGGTAGTCCATCTTAGGTGATGAGGCTGTACGCTCTGGGAAGATTTCAGGAAGATATCTCAAAGCGATATCGGTGTTGAACCCCGAGTACCCTCGGTTCACAATATCCAAACGTCGGATGAAATCTGAATGCATGAAAGTCAGATCGATTCATATGTGATCGCTCATGGTCGATTCTCACCAGACTGAAGAGCAGCTTGGAAAGAGAAGCCCTCTTGGAGATCTGGACATTGTTGGAACAGAGAGTCCCCGAAGAGAACAACCTGAGGAACAGTAGACTGTCATGTATGAGCATTTTTTGGTGTTGACTGTAAGTTGAGTGTTGCTTACAGCCATATTGTGACTACAACGAATTGTTTCGATGAAGCTCTCGTTTACACCGGGAAATTTCAGCTTTAAATCCTGTTAGATAAGGACACCTGCGACCCTAACAGCCTCAATTGTGCGGTTAAATAGATTGGCAACTCACTCAGAAACCTGCGGCTTAAATGTTGGTTTCTAACGGGCTATGTCCCACCCGTTTCTCATGTGGCCTTCTACGCGTTGTGGGGGTTTCGAACCAATAATGTATCAAACAGGTCAGATTAGACTGAGACATGCCTTCTTTGACATTGATATCGTTATTGTCCGAGGAAGCGCCTTGAGAAAGTCTCGATAAACCAAGGGTACACAAATCAAAGCCTGGTTTGCTTGGTTATTCTCGAAGATGTCATCTTGCACAGTCATGAGCCACAAAGATTGAGTACTTCATGAAAGGCAGTCCAACCTGGCGATGTAGTAGCATCCTAATTTGAAAGTTTAGCTAAGTTTGGACCCCCGGTTGTTCAATTTATAGTTTATCTACAGCATAATCTTTGATATCATTTAAAAGCACCCTTTCGGTTCGAGATACTATATGCCAGTCGTTGGTCCTCAGAGTCAGGTTCCTGTCAGGGAGCTGGATACCTGTGGGTCAGAAGGATACTGCTCTAAAAGTGCCCTGCAAAGCCTTCAGTAGCCTGGCCATAAGACCAATTCTGACCAAAACAACTTTTCCAGATGACCCATAGGACTTATAATGGTCGTGTTTGCAATTCTCATTCGCATTGGGAGAGTTCAGATAGAAAATAAAGGCCCTTTATTTGTTCTTCAACGCCAAGGGACAGGTGATCTCGGAACTGGATGTGAGCACTATGTGGGGGGGTATCTGTGGATGGAGACTAGTCAGTTTCTTATCGATAACGAGTTCTTTTTGTAGTCGCCAAAATATTTTCAAACTTGCGATGCTATCACCGACCACCATATCGACATCCACACGCCATCTACCGCCCAGAGCTTGAGTCGTGGCCCTTGAATCATGGCGACTGCTCTCGCTGCTCAATTGGCGCAGGTGGCTGCCAATTCGAAGTCGACTCTCAACGTCAAGGCGCAAAAGGCTGCCCATTCCAAGTCTCTGATTTGGGAACCTCGAGTCGCTGCTACTCAAAGCTATCAAACTCTTTATACAACCTGTTTCCAGGGTTTCGAGGAGCTCTGTCAACTCGATGCTCGATTCGCGCCCTTTCAGTCAACTATTTTTAGTGAGGAGAGTCAAAACCAAGATCGCACCCAGCTCACAGCTTCTGAGAATGAGGAACTGGACCGTCGAGTTGAGGCTTTCCTGCGCCTCGCGGGCAGTCGACTTAGGCTAATGCCTGCGATCAAATCTATTGAATGGCTCATTAGAAGATTTAGGTGAGGCGAAGTCTTGTGAGGTTGGCGCCTAAAGTAACTAACGTGGTGAAGAATTCATGAGGAAAACACACAGGCCCTACTGCTCACTTTTCTACCTTATCATTCCATCCCGGCCTTCGCTACCCTGCTATCGATTCTGCCGAGTAAAATTCCTCACGATTTCCGCTTCCTCGACCCTTACATCCGCTCCGTTACGTCGCCTCCTCGACATGTTTTGGTTCGCCAGGCCATCCAGCATCCAGCGTTCCTGACTCTCATCTCCGAATACACCCTCGAATCATGCCGGATGCAATACAACTATCCCGCCCTGGTCTCTTTTTGGGCCGGCATTATGACAGAGGCTGTTAGTGGTATATTAGATAAGACTAGATCAGGCCGAGCTGCGGTTCAGAGTGAAAACGACCAGGCTTTGCTTCACCGATTAGGACCCGTCTTTGCTGAGTCCTTGGTAATGAAGAAAGTTCCCAGTATCCAGATTGCCTCATACATGGCGATTGCAGTCTTTGTCGCCAAGGGAAATCTTGAAGATAACGCTGTCACCGCGTTCATGGACCAGACGGTCTATGGCTGGACCAACGATACCGTGCGCCCTGCTCTTGTTTGTCTCGCTATTTTGGCCCAGTACCGATCCGCCAAACAAATGAGCAGCAAGACCACAAAAGCGCTCATGAAGGTTTTAGATATCGGGAAACTTCTTGTCGAGATTGGCCAAGAGCGGCGGGTTGACAAGTTGGCAAACGGCCTCTGCCTTGCGTTGATCGAGAGACTTACCAAGAAGGGTGACGCTCGAGGTTTGGCGACTATTATCACTATTCTCAGCAGTTCGGTCCTCAAGGATAAACAAATCGCTGTTATTTTCAAGTCTCTCATCCTGACTGCCCACCGACTCAGTGATGACAACGACGAGGACGGTGCACTTCGACGAGAACTCGGTTCAGCACTGATTGCTTTGTCTCAGAACACTGGTAAATCTGGCGATACCATCCAGTCTGTTATCGAAGAAGTCAAATTTGACATTGAGGAGCTTGAAATGAAGCTCGACCTTTCGTTCCGCTCCCGTCGACTCCCCGACACGATCAAGGATGATCAAGAGATGGTCAATGGCAATGATGAAAAGAAGGCACCCCAGGATTTGAGCTTGTTGCTCAAGGAACTCTCCAGCCGGTCTGAATCGCTCTCTCCTTGTCTAGTGCAGCAGCCCGGCGAGATCTTCGACGAATTCAGCCATATCTTCTTTTCTGTCGTTTCTGAGAGTTCCCAAAACTCCGCCGTGCTTTCCGAATTCGAACTCAACCCCAACCTCCACCGAGAGACAGCTTTCAAAGACTGCACATACTTCAGTTTCTTCATTCGCATCTGGAGTGGTCCCTACCCAGCCTTGGCTCGTGTTGCAGCCCTAGATATGGCTAAGAAGAGGCTTAAAGTCGGTGATGCTGGGAAAACTGATCTCCAGGCTCTTCTCCCGTACTGTATCTCGGCACTCAGCGATCCTTCTAAGCGCGTCCGTCAAGCCGCGGCTGATTTGATCGCTGTTCTTACTAGTCTTTACACTCCTCCAGTTCCTTCTACCGGGCTCGACTTCTGGGGTCAACATAGCCTGTACGGAAAGTCCAAGGAAATAATGCCCTTGCCCTCTGACGTTGTCGCCAAGGTTCTGCATCTTCAGATTCTCCCTATTGTTGAAGAGTGCGTTATGGACCCCGAACATATCACTGCCGTTCTTCGTACGGCAATTGAGCAAGGCAAATACCAGTCTAAGCCTAACCCTGTATTGGACAAGAAGGATCACTTATCGCAGCCCGGAAGACTATCTTTCCTACAATTTCTCGCTTCACACATTGTCAATACCCCCTTGATTCTGGTAAAGTGTAGATTATTGAAGACCGTCAACGAAGTTCGAGGTGTCAGCACCACAACAAGAACGCAACTTCTGCTTCCTGTTTTGCAATGGTGGGCCAGCCTGACCGAAGATGAGGCAGTTAAGCTCTGCAGCACAGAACGAGTGGAGAAGTCAGATATGGACAACTGTTTTGTTGATGTTGTGGTGCCAAATGATATGGCAGGATTGGAGTTTTTCTTGGAGTTTCTCAGAGACCCAGACCAGCGAGAAAAGGCCGATCTTATTCGTGCGATCTTTACTCGCATGAAGAAGATGTGGTCTTCGATGAAGCCCAATGTCAAGTCAACAGCTGCTGACCAGTTGCTGGAGATTTCTCAGGAGTCGACAGTCTCAACTGACAGCAAGTCAGTTGTTTCCGCAGAGGCGGCTGACTTTTTGAGGAACGTGCGACTCACTACCGATATTCTTCATGATTTCCTTCAGTCCATACAAACGGGAACAAAGATGGTCACTGAGCCTCCGCCCAACAAGCGCCGTCGAACTAGCTCTTCTGGAGCCGATCGTGGTCTTATCACTCAGGTTACTCCCGAACTCAGCCAGTCGCTACGAAAGGTTACATTCGTTCTGCAGCTGGTCGAGAACTCCGATCCAGTTGAACACCCCGAGCTCTTGGACGGCCTTTTTACTGCCCTCTCTGAACTCCAGCACTTTAGAACAGTTGTGGGGTCTGAGTTGGGCTACCTACAGAATCTCATTCTTCGAAGCTTGCTTGCCATGATGCCAGCCTACAAGGCGAACAAGAAGCTCACGATAGACAGCTCTGGTGGGTATGGGGATTTGCTTGTTAACTGCATTCAAAGGTCTTCGAGTCCCGTCGTCCAGAATGCTGCTCTTCTTCTTATTGCCAGTCTGGCCACTACCGCACCGAACTTGGTCCTGCATAGTGTCATGCCCATCTTCACCTTCATGGGTACCTCAGTACTTCGCCAAAGCGACGACTACTCGGCCCATGTTGTGTCCCAGACTATCAAGGAAGTTATCCCTCCATTAATCGACTCTCTGCGTCAGGGACAGAAGAGCCCTATCGCTGGTGCCTCTAATATCCTTGTCAGCTTCACAACCGCATACGAGCACATCCCAGCTCATCGACGGCAGGGCCTGTTTGTTGCCCTTGTCGAGACTCTTGGCCCCCAAGACTTCCTCCATGCTCTTATCAGTATGTTGGTCGATCGATATGGTGCTAGTGATGCTCTGCTGCAATTCGTTATTGAGTTGTTGAATCACTTCAGCATCCCAACGCAACTCGAATCGCTTGTCAAGCAGCTCGACCTTATCGCTGACCTGTTCAAGGCCAAGCCTGGCATCTCCCTCGTCCTCCTCGGTGTCACTGACGAGACGGATGACAAAAACAAGGATGTCGAAGCGATCGCTCTCCGGCAACTATCGGCCTTCCCTAGCTTTTTGGCCAATAAGAAACTCAGAGCGCAGATTGGAGGTTTGATGGAGAAGGACGATATGGAGGCATCGAGACTAAGGGAGCTCTATGCCACACTCCTCGAAAACATCCTTGTTCTTGCTGATACGGTCAAGGCGAATAAGACTCTTCATGGCCGCTGCGGACAAGCTCTCTCCAATCATCTTAACTTACTATCGATCGGAGAGTTCATCAAGGCGGTTGAGAATCTGCTCGATCGACCTGATATGGGACTGCGACAAAAGGTTCTCCGTGCTCTTGAGGTTCGGGTGGAGCAGGAGAGCAATACCGACCCTGCATCAAGGGCTGTCTTGCTTGCATTCCTTCCTCAGCTTACGGCTGGTATCAGAGAGTCTACTGACATGCGATACAAGCATACCGCTGTCACATGCGTCGACAAGATTGCCGAAAAGTATGGAAAGAAGGATATAGAGGCTGTTGTGGCGGCAGCTACAACAATTGCTGGCGAACATTGCTTGGGACAGTCTGAGGAGCGCCTCCGAGTTATGGCCCTCTTGTGTCTGACCTCGCTTGTGGACGTACTCCAAGACGCCATCGTACCCGTTCTGCCGAGTGCAATCCCCCAGGCAGTCAAGTACCTGGATGAAAGCTTGAGGGAGGATGCTCGTGATGAGGAACTTCATGTTGCGTGTTATGGATTCATCAGCGCTCTAGCTCAGCATCTTCCGTACATGCTTTCAACCTATATTGATCGCATTCTGGGGGTTTCCAACAAATCAGCCGAGATCGAATTGGATGATGATACTAAGGAAAGCCGCGTCGATTGTCTTCACTTCCTGGCTAAGCAACTCGAGGCGAAGGAGATCTTCTCGGCTTTGGACCGAAACTGGGAGAGTGCCAGAAGTGCCGGCTTCTCTGTGAGTTTGATAACTATCATGTGTATGAAGGTTGCTAATTTTTACAGGCTGTTGCCGAATACCTTGATGTTCTGGGCTTGGCTATTGACAAGCACTCCAAGTCCGGCATTTCCAAGAATGCTACGCTCCTGTCGAGCATCCTCACCAAGGTCTTTGACCTACGACGGCAGGAACGTTCTAAGGGCGAAATTGGCGAACAAGATCTTTTGAGGCTCAGTGCTCTTGACGCCAGCGCCAACGACAAGGCTTTGAAGATGATTTATAAGCTCAACGACGCAGCATTCCGACCAATCTTTGTACAGCTCATGGAATGGTCAAACTCTGGATTGTCGAAGAGCGACCGACTGGGACGCTCGCTACGTCAATACAGTGTCTATGGATTCCTTGAAGCATTTTTTGGTACTCTAAAGTCGATCGTTACCAACTACGCTACGTACATTGTGGAGGATGCAGTCAAGATTTTGAAGTCAGTGAATTTAAAGAACCCTGAGGAGAAACAACTCTGGACGAGGGTACTTCACACCCTGGCCAACTGCTTCGAGCATGACCAGGATGACTTCTGGCAGGCTCCGGCCCACTTTAGCGCCGTTGGACCGGTACTGATGGAGCAGTTCTCACATGCCGGGACGGTGGAGGTGACGGAGGAGCTCATCCCAACAACAGTGGAGCTGGCCTCGGCGGCGGATTCACAGGCTCACCAAAAGGAGCTCAACTCTGCGCTGCTGAAGCACCTACGATCCGAGTCTGCAGCAGTGAGACTTGCCGCGGTCAAATGTGAGCAGGCACTTACAGATCGTCTTGGCGAGGAGTGGCTGTCGATGCTGCATGAGATGCTGCCACGCATCAGCGAATTACAGGAGGACGATGACGAGGTAGTTGAGCGGGAGACACACCGATGGATTGTTAAAATTGAGGGAGTGTTGGGAGAGAGTCTGGATGCCATGTTACAATAGACAAAAAGGAGAAAGGCAGCATGAGGCGGACGAAAGGGAGGATTGGAGTTGATTTTCGAGAAGCTTAGAATAAGAAAGCTATGACGTAGAAAGTTTTTACTAGTTGAGGTCTACTATGTATGTAAAATGGGGAAGCTTGATTTGTTAGCATTATCATGAGGCTGAAAAAGCTGTGACATGTGAGAGTGTATACCTAACTCGTATAGTACTGTATCTAGGTATATTCGGACCGGGCTTTGTAAGTCAACGGCATGTGAGTCAGAGCTGCGAGAGAATAGTTTTCTTGTATCGGACAGCCGGGTTTTGAATATTACATATTTACGGAGACACGGATCAGCTCGTGTCTGTGAGTATGAGCCCGTGAGCAGAAAATTCCAAGGTGAGAGTAAGAAGAGAAAAGCGGCGGCTCCGGTGAATTATCGTTGGCGGAGCGCTCACCGGGAAGACCGGGGGTCCGAGGTGCAAGTACCGACTACAGGGATCCCCTTGCGGTTGATCTCCCGGAAGGGGTATCAGGTACGAGGCTAGCTAGTCAAGTAAACTAGGTAAGTGAGGTAAGTAAACTACGTATGCAGCTGAAGATAGTGACGATGAGTTGATATAAGTTGAGTAGGCAGCTACTAAAGAAGCACCAGCACCCGCATATTTACGGCCTTTATAATCTCAACAAGCGTTCTGTTATTGCACAATTGTTAATAATATTTATTCATCCTCCCTCTATCTCGGTTGTTCTTATTCTAGTGGAGGCAGCTAAAAACGACCCTACCAAACCACCCACTTACACGGCGAGACTTGCGGTACCGCATACCCACGGTTTAGATATTCTTTTCTTTATACTGGTTACAATTCTTTATCGTCAAGGACTCATTGGCTCTTGGCTTCGTGACGCTACGGTTTCTTCGGCCACGCGAGATTAAAAAGTACGCCATGATCGGATTCGGCCTGGGGCGCAGGAGGACAGAACAGCGCTTGTTGGTCAAGTTGGGAGGAGTCACTTGCAAGAAGCTGGCCAGTACAGTCGCTCAAGAAGGTGAGTAGGTAAACTTCTTATGGGGACAACTTGCTTGAGCTTTTGTCTCTCTGCCTTATAAGAGATTTGGAGGAACCTCAGAATGCTTGATCTCGCATTGTCACAGTAACTAACATGAGCCTCTTCTCAGGATCAAAAGAACGTATCGTCGTCTTAGGCTCAGGCTGGGCTGGATATGCCCTTGCAAAGACAATATCTCCCTCTCAAGCCTCCCGGATTCTCATCTCTCCTCGTTCTCACTTTGTCTTCACTCCCCTCATCGCCTCAACCGCTGTGGGCACTCTCGAGTTCCGAGCTGCTGTCGAGCCCTGCCGTAAACTCGGGCTTACAGAGTTTCATCAGGCGTGGGCTTCAGACATTGACTTTACCAACAAGACCATCACTGTTGAAGCTAACCAGCATGATGGAGTCACAGCTCGCTCGGGCAAAGATCTGTTAAAGGGTCTTGAGTTCCGAGTACCATATGACAAGCTTGTTGTAGCTGTTGGGTGCTACAGCCAGACTTTTGGTGTAGAGGGTGTTAAGGAGCATGCTTGCTTTCTGAGAGATGCTACAGATGCTCGAGCCGTGCGTCTAAGAGTGCTGCAAAAGTTCGAACAGGCTGCTCTACCTAGCACAAGCGTTGCTCAGAGGAAACGATTGCTTCACTTTGCAGTTGTTGGTGGCGGGCCTACAGGTATCGAATTTGCAGCTGAGCTTCACGATCTTGTGCACGAAGACTTGGCCAAGTTGTATCCTGAACTGATGTCTCATGTTGCCATCACCATCTACGATATTGCGCCCAAAGTTCTCCCCATGTTCGATCGCAACTTGGCTGCATACGCCACAAACATCTTCAGCCGTGCGGGTATCAAAGTCAAGACAGAACATCACCTTCAGGGCATCCGACGAGACGACGATGTCCTTCTCATGCGCATCAAGGAAGAACCCGAAGAAGTCGCGGCGGGCGTTGTCGTCTGGAGCACAGGTCTCATGCAGAACCCTTTGGTCGGAAGCTTGGTTGGACGAGAAGTCAAGGGCATGGGAAAGATTGCAAAGAATTGTAAGACAGGCGGTTTCGCTGTTGATTCCCACCTCCGCGTCCAAGTTAAAACCCAAGACTCCAACGGTAAACAAATCACAAAGACACTCCCCGACGTCTACGCCATTGGCGACTGCGCAAACATCGAAGGCGAATCACTTCCCGCTACAGCGCAAGTCGCAAGTCAACAAGCTACATATCTCGGCAAGAGATTCAACGCTGGAACATCTTCTCAGGGGCCTCCAACTGCGCCGTTTCACTTCCGCAATTGGGGAACAATGGCGTATCTAGGAGGATGGAGGGCTATTCATCAGAAGGGTGCTGATGAGCTCAAGGGTCGAGCGGCATGGATTCTATGGAGGACGGCGTACTTGACCAAGAGTATGAGTTTAAAGAATAAGCTCATGATTCCTTTTTATTGGTTAATTACATGGATCTTTGGCCGAGATATCTCGAGGTTTTAAATAATGAAGAAAGTCAGAATTGTTATGCTGCTCTTTAAGCGACGTGACGTTAGAACTTTATGCTACCTGAGCTCCAAAAAAGTTACATAGTGGCTAGTTGATTGGATAGAACTACTTTGAGCTACTGGAAAAGTTCAAAGTAAAAAACAGTTAATTTGTCTAGAGATCTCGTAATCCTTCGTTTCTAGTACATAGTAATTCATTCATGGGGTGAAGCGTTGCCAAGTCTTGACTTCAAGTTGCACACACTGCTCAGTTGCCTTACCCTATGTCATCGAAACTCATCGATCACCTCACCACACTTTTACCTCATCAAGTTCAATAAGTCGCTCACTCCACTCTTTACCATTTTTCTCCCCTTCTCAAAGATAACTATAGTCAGCAAATACTAGTAGAAGCATATGCCAATAGAGGCAGTTTCATGTAAGTCCTCAAGCTAATCTCATGTATCTATCTCCAAGTATTAACCCCGCCAAGCCCCTCAACTGACTTCATCATCACCAACCATGGCCAAACCCACAGTTAAATACGGCCTTTACTTAGTCACAGACTCAACGCCCGAGATTCTTGGCGACCGTAACCTCGAGGAAATTGTCGAGGCTTCCCTGCGAGGGGGTGTCACCATCCTTCAATATCGGGACAAGCACAGCGAGCGCAATGTCGCTGTAGAAACAGCCAAGAAGCTACACGCCATTTCTCGTCGGTATAACGTCCCTCTTCTCATCAACGACCGCGTCGACATTGCCGCTGAAATAGATTGCGAAGGCGTGCACATTGGACAAGATGACATGGGTTTGTTGATATCCCTCACCATCAAGATATGATCTGATCGTACAGTACAGCGTACGAAGAAGCAAGAAAGCTTCTAGGCCCCAATAAAATTATTGGCGTGACCGCAAGTTCAAAAGAAGAAGCCCTCAGAGCTTGTGAGGCCGGTGCTGATTATCTCGGTATCGGAACTGTCTACTCAACTCAGACGTGAGTGACTATACAGGCACTGTGACTCATCAACCCCTGACACCAGATCAGCAAAAAGGATACAAAATCCATTATCGGCCCCTCTGGAGTTCGTGATATCCTCTCAACTCTATACGATGCCGGATATGGCCACGTCCCTACTGTTTGCATCGGCGGCATCAACGCCAGCAACACTGCCCCTGTTCTCGCCGCAGCTGGATCTCCCTCCAAGTCTCTCGATGGCGTCGCTGTTGTGAGCGCTCTCATCGCTGCTCCAGATCCAGCTGCCGCCGCTCGTGATCTCCTCAGTAAAGTCATCGTTGCTAAAATTCCAGAGGTCATCCGGGCTGTAGCCGACAAGACGCCCCTCTCTCATAACATGACCAACTTGGTGAGTTTAGCTCGATATTTGTCGTTACGTACTCTCATATAAGAATGCCAGGTTGTTCAAAACTTTGCCGCCAATGTGGCTCTCTGTGTTGGCGCAAGCCCTATCATGGCCAACTACGCCGAGGAAGCTGCCGATCTTGCCAAACTTGGAGGTGCTCTCGTTGTCAATATGGGCACTGTAACGCCTGATGGTCTTAAGAACTACCTCCAAGCTATCGAAGCCTATAATGAAGCTGGTCGACCTATAGTCCTTGACCCTGTCGGGTAAGCCTGTAGAATTCCTGTTTATTGATCACCTATGCTGATGTATATCTTCAGCGCTGGTGCCACCGCCGTTCGTCGCAACGCTGTCAAGACTCTTCTTGATGCCGGTCACTTTGCTATCATCAAAGGCAACGAGGGTGAGATCCAAACTGTAGCAGGCGCCACAATTACACAGCGTGGAGTTGACTCAACGTCTTCTCTCACTTTTGCCCAAAAGGCATTCCTTGTGCGCTCCATCGCCTTACGCCGGCGTAGCGTTGTCATACTCACAGGTGCTATCGACCTCGTGAGCGACGGAGTCCGTACTCTGGCTATCAGTAACGGACATCCCTATCTTGGCGAAGTTACGGGAACTGGATGCACTCTTGGCACAACAGCCAGCGCTATGGTTGCTGCATACGGCGCTGACCCCCTTCTTGCTGCTGTCGCTGGGACTGTCATGTTTGGACTTGCTGCTGAGCTCGCTGCTGAGAAGAGCGAAGTTCGTGGACCTGGCTCTTTCGTGCCGGCATTCCTTGATGAGCTGTATGGCATCCGAAAATCGACTGCCAAGGGTGACCTGCATTGGCTGAATATGGCCAAAGTTAATGCGGTCGAGGTAAATGCCGATGATATCTCAAGTGAATAAAGCTCGGTAGATCGGAATTCAATAGTTCTGAATAGACAAAAACATCAATTTCGCTATCTTGGTCAAACTCCTGTGGCAACATAGAAAGAAAACGAACAAGGCCATTTAGCTAGCAACCCAACGACCCAATGTCAAAATGTCAAAAACAAGAAGAAATCTTACACTAACTGCGCAATACATCAAGTAGACTCATTCAAAACACCAGGGTCGCCAATAATGTTCCACACGTTGTAACCTCTCGTCGCCGCCGCTTGCCAAAAATCAGTTCCTGAATCATCCATCAAAAAGTCTTGACTGAAGTCTACGAGGTCAGCGTTGCCAGATCCTGCAAGCAAACGCTGTCTCTCAGCCTTGACCAAGTCTCTCACTGACTTAAGCTGTCTCACAAGCCTTTCGAAAGGATCTGGTGGCGGTGCTGGTGTAGCTGCTGAAGTCCCCCCGGGTGTCGGTGTACCTAGCATGTTGCCATGTTTGCGGCGCCCAACGATGATATCCAGATCTTGCGCTTGCTGGCTCATCACTTCGACCATATCAAGCTCGGAATGGACCTGGGCGAGGTTCCACCCTGGCAGGTGGAGCGTTACGATCTTGATGCCAACAATAATGGTGTACACAAGTTCGGACGCGCTCATACACAGGAAACGTGGACGCTCCATTTCTCGATGATCGAACCGAATATCGAAAAAAGTCTTGAGGGATCGAACACAGGCCCAGAGAAGTTGGAGTCGGTCAGTTAAGGGAAGATAGGATGCTGCAGAGTGTTGATCCGAGACGGCGATCTCATAGAGGAGTACCTCAGCTACGTTAACGTGTGTCTTGAGATTATCTAAAGGATCGTAAGCACTGAAAGGTCAGTCTAGGATGATAATATTTGCACACACCGTTATCAGCGAACCGTGGGCCAAGATTGTCTTTATAAAGCTGCAACTGTTCTTCAAACGATTGCACTACCATAGTCAACGGTAGCTTGCTGGCGGTCTGACATAGATTATCCGCTGACATGGTGACAGAAATGGACTGTGCCAGCTGCTGAATGCGCACCAGCTTGATCAAATACTCATCAGAGGGATACTGCATAGTTGTCTCAAGAACCCTGCAGCATGTGTCCAAATGGCTGGTATTCATGAGGACATCAGGCCGCTTGTTCGCTGTGAACACTCTACATACAAGTCAGCACAGCGCCTGAAGGAGAGTGGCAGCTTACAAAGTGTTCAGATAATAAGTGCCAGCATAAACTCTCATATGATCGAGATTTCGATCAAATTCCTCTCCTTGGAGGTTCACATCTTCTGTGAACCTCAAGTTCACGCATATGGCCCTAGCAAGAAACAAAAGATTCGTCACCTGAGAGCCCTTCAACGCATAATGAAACCTATGACAAGTCAGGGGTGGGCCACCGAGACGGTCATCATCAGTACATACCATGCCACCAGCATCTGCAAGCTCTGGAGTAGATCAAGACTGTTCAGGCCATCTACAACAGCTGCTCGCCCAATCTCGGCTAGTAGCTCTTGGCCAACCTTTACTTGTCTAGCTCCATCGAGAAACAACCCTACCATCATGACGGCCTTCCATAGGAATGGGCGATGCTCCCGCAGCTCCAGGGCTGTCACATGTCCAGGAACACACACAAACGGAAACAGACATGAGTGGATGGTCCTATAACCGTTAAGAAGTAGCTCCGCTTCATGGGGCGTAGGCCACCAGGAGTCCCATGGCCGTGTCTTGTCCGGAGCTGAGGATGGTGGATGTGAACCAGGGGTGTCTTCAGTTCCCGGCTTTAAGGGAAACAAATGATTGAAACCCCATTTATCAGATTTTGCTACTAGCTCTGATCGCTTCTCGCCTGTTGAAGGCGGAGGAGAGGAATCTTCTTCTGAAGACTCACGCCTTACGTGCGACGACAGCTCTTCAAGGCGTTTCTCTAAAGCAGCTATCTTGGATAGTTTTGGGCTTCTACGGGGCCGGGCCGGAGCCGGTGTTTGGTTAACGCATGGTTTGTCTAGTCGATGGCACCTTGAAAGTTGAGACTCCAATGTCAGCAGCTGTACCTAACTAGCGACTTACGTGTGTTTATGCACTCGAAGAGACAAGTTTGGTAACAAAAGAAACCAACGCAAGCCATCAACAGCACTATCTCCAAAGGAACCAATTATCGTAACTTACCTGTCGCATTTGAGGCTCCCTAGAGGTCCAGGGACGCACCTTGCCTTAGCTTTGGCGCATGTTGTACAGGCCTTGGGCCCCTTGTTCTTAGCCTGAGTAGAATTGGGGCTCATTTTGTCATGACTGAGTTATCTGATTCTTTTTAGTGTTACAAGAGCAGAAAAAAGCGGCTTGCAAAAGGAGACGGAGTTGAAAACGGCGTTGATATCCCAGAAACTGAACGATATTTACTGGACCCCTGTCGTTTCGGTTGTTATTTGACTGGTCTACGGCTGTCAGGATGCAGGGATCCCGTCACCAAGACGGAGGCGGACCTCGAAATCTCGCCGGTCCTCCGCCTCAACGGACACGGCGGCGTCCTTCTAGCCCTCCGATAGCCCTTCAGAGAGTTCGGTATAACATTCTTCCGAACAAGGGGGAGGGGGTCGCTTATCAAGAACTGACACCGTCATGTCATGACTTGAGTTATATCCGTCATAGCTGTAGCCATGATAATCACAATTTATTGAAAATTTACAAATATGTTGTGAAACGATGACATCTGTAGCTGCTCCAAGCACCACGCGATGTGGTAATGGACATAAAATAATTCAATTGGCATGCCCAGCGGACAGCATAAATGGTAATAAATATCTCAAAATGACTGTTATACCAGTATAGAAGTGAATTTCGATGCTGCACATCATCCGTAAATGATGTCAGTGTGCGTGGGATTAGAGTGTTCCCATTGCTTAGGCGGCAGTAGCAACCTCGGGAGTCTGCTTGATCTCAAGTTCAAGAAGAGCTTCAGTAACGCCGTTGATAGCTTGACCAGTAGCTTTGATTTCCTTGGTGGCTTGCTCGATGTTGAGCTGCTTGTCAGTCCACAGAGGCTCCTGAACATTATCCTCCTCGCCCACACCAATGAAGCCACCCTCAGCAGCCCAGTCAGAGGTTCGCTTAATATCGAGACGGGTCCAGATCTCATCAATTGCCTCAACAAGCTGGTCGCGGTACTCCCTAACGTGTCCGGGAGTAGGGGTGACACGAAGACGCTCCTGACCAACAGGAACCGTAGGGTAATTGATAGCCTGGACGTAGATTCCATAGTCATTGAGAAGCATGTCGGAAGCTGCCTTTGCAGTCTCAGCGTTGCCGACAAGAATAGGCACAATATGAGAAGGGTTGGGGATCACGGGAATATCTCGAGCATTCATGGCCTCTTTGACAGCGCGAGTGTGCAGCTGCTGGAGTCGTCGATCACCATCATATTCCATCTGATACTCGATTGAAGCTTGAGCACCAGCCATTGTTGCAGGGGGGAGAGAAGTAGTGAAAATGAAGCCAGGAGCCAAAGATCGAATCATATCAATGAATTTGGCGCTACCGGCGATGTAGCCACCAACACAACCATAAGCCTTGCCCAGAGTGCCAGTAATGATGTCGATTCGGTCCATGATGGTTCCGCGAGGGGCACCATTAGCGTGTGCCTCCCAATCAAGATGCTCAGCGACACCAGCACCATGAGGTCCGTACATACCGACAGCATGGACTTCATCGAGGAAAGTGATGGCGCCATACTTATCGGCAAGATCGCAGATCTCCTCGATAGGACCAATAGAGCCGCACATACTATAGACTGACTCAAAAGCGATGATCTTAGGCACATGCAGAGGAAGTGATGCCAGCTTAGCCTCAAGATCCTGCACATCGTTATGCTTGAAAACAATCTTCTTAGTGCCAGAGTGGCGAATACCCTGTATCATGGAAGCGTGGTTCAAGCTGTCGGAGAGAATGACACATTCCGGCATCTTACTGCCGAGTGTCGCGAGAGTCGCATCGTTGGCAACATAACAGGAACTGAAAACAAGAGCACCCTCCTTAGCATGGAGCTTTGCCAGAGTTCCCTCAAGCTCAACGGCGTGTTTGTTGTGACCGGAGATGTTTCGAGTTCCACCGGCGCCGGCGCCATACTCCTCCAGCGTTTCGTGCATCTTTCTGAGTACAAGAGGATTGCGGCCCATGCCCAGGTAATCGTTGGCGCACCATACGGTTACTCGATCCTCCTTGTCGGACATATGTGCACGGGGAAACTCCTTTGCCAAACGGTTGATATTGTTGAAATAGCGGTATGATTTGTCTTTGTGCTTCTTCTCGAGTTCAGTATTGTAGAATGCTTCGTAATCGAATTTACCAGGAGAGTGGAAGCCGGCGGCGGCGGCAGCAGCGGTCGGAGAAGCAGAAGTAGGCTTTCGGTTCGCGTGAATACCAGGAGGTGCGGGAGCTGGTACGCAGGAGTTAGGATAAGAAACAACGACTTTATCAATCGAAATTCTGACTGGGATAATACTTACCATTATCACGCCCCTCAAAGAGCGCGCGGTCGACAGCGCGAGCCTCCTTATTGCGGGTGGTGTGAATCTTGGCCTTACCAGTCTTGGAGTGGCCAGAGAAAGCACGAACAGAACTAGCAGCGCGGTTCTTGGCGGTCTGAACGGCCATGGCCTTTCCCATGACAGGACATCGCTGACCAAGAAGCTGGAGCTTGGACATGGTGCCGCCACATGGGGAGGCGGGAGCCGGAAGGGCACGAGTCGAGGTGGACAACGCGCGCAGAGTGGCGGGCGTGGCCGTTTTCATGAATGGGCACATAGCCTTGGACTGACGAAGGACGGCATCCATTGTTGCGTTTGTCTGACAGTATCCGTTGGATTGAGAGGGCAATGCCTTCGTAATGAGAATCGGAGGGGCAAAACGTGGTATTTTCGAACGTGGAGGGGCAAATATGCCAGACCTGTAAGAAAAAGCGAACAAGGGCTAGCGATCAGTCGCAAGAGCGAACAAATGAGACAAATCAAAAGCAATTGAACTTCTACCGATGAAAGAAGTGTAAGGTAATGTGGGAGTGGGAGGAGAGAAACCAAGGAGGAAGTCGGTGGAAAATAAAGCAGTAGGAAGAGAGAGGATTAGTGAGTGTGACTACGAATAAGGTAAGGTAGCATTGGAATCAATAATAGGTCGGTGGTGGTTCGGCAAGAACAGTCGGTCATTGACCCACTGAATGCTTCCGTTTCGGTTCCGTCCTTTTTCTTCGTTCTCTCCACCTCTAACAAGTACCCGATGAGTTCAACTCCGCGCAAGTTTCCCTATTTGGGCAAGTAAACTGTGCATTCTTCTGCCGATGCAGGGCATTTCCCTCTGCATAGGTCAGCCTTCCTATGAGGGGATGCCGACTGGTCTAGGCGTATTGTACACTTTAATCTGGCACGTGAAATGTTTGAGCCACTCTACTAAAATTGACTTTACCAGTATCAATGTCAACGTCCATTGAGCAAAAAGGATTTGAAAAAACAGAGAAAATTATGATCCACCTTTGATTAAGAAAATAAGTTGCGGCCTACAGCGGCCCGCAGCCTCAAAGGTGAAAGCCCGCACGTACCGACATTCGATGCTAGTACAGGGACGACAGCGCCCGAGTCAAACTCAGGGACAGCCGTAAAGAAATACCTCGCTCTTAATTGGTTCGCGTTTTTTTGCACTCTAGATCCCAGCAAGGGCTAGATCTGTCTATTCCTTCATGGTTATTGGTTGGCTATTGTTGAAATGTCATGAGGCGGATGAGACGGTGTTTATGGACCTGGAATATTTCCTCCATTCCGATAAAAGAAGTCATAATGAAAAGGTCCCGAGTTATTCAAATCTGTAATTGGACCAGCGTATCGTAGATTCGCTCAGGCATAACGCTTTGTAACAGCCATACACCACAGTCAGCCCAGATCCCCGAGTCTAGAATTAAACACTCTCGGCCTTGTACTAAACGTCTCGTACGATGCTTCGCAGTATCCACTGCTCAATAATCAGTTATTCCGTCGTCTTCCTTCCGAATAAGATCATAGAACTCAAGCGATGACAACTTGTGCTAAGATTTTCTCGCCTTGCCCTGAAACTGGTAGTTTTGCACATCTTACTTCCGCCATCTGACTTGCTTACCTCATAAACTTATCAATACACTAAAAATGGAGAACTTTCCCTGTTGAACATATTGAGTCATAATTGCCGAGGTCTATCGTACACTACAGTCCTTTCTCACTTCAATGAAGAGAACCTTTCTCTAGGTATAGCCGAAAAACGGTATCAACATGATGCCAAGTGATAAAGCTACCCTTGAAATAATTTGTGGTCTTTCGTCATGCAGCACGCTTGTTTCACCAAATTATGCGGATAGTGATTCCGATATATCACATCGACCCAGACCGGGACCCTTGAAAGTTGTTAAAGCCTATCAGAATGTTTCGATGCGTTCAAGCATGATAGGGGGGAATTATGCACAATGACCACAATAGCTGTGATGTAAATCATCTGATTTCCCGGCCTGGAGATTCACGAATTGTTGCGTGAAGTTTACTATTGGTAGGTATCCTCGCCTGCCGGGGCTAAATGTGGAGTTGGCAATGCAATACATTGTCCACCTGCCTCTCAAAACACAACGTAAATAATAAAGTATCCTCAAAAGGGGTATCATCTGGCTCAATGCTATGCCATGCCGTAAACGCCATTATGAATATCTTCCTGTATGCCCTTCACCATGCTATCGTCATTCCCATCTGCGTGATCCCATAAACTCCAGTCCTGAATCAAGAAAAAATAATGTTTGCAGGATCTCTCGTGTTAGTAGCCAGGTGTCTCGTCCCTGAAACCAAACTGTCCTTCTCGAGTTCCCATTGCAGGTGATCCCCGATTTTTCTCCTCGAAGAGGGCCTCATTTGCCCATGGCGGTAGACGGAACGCTCGGTTTCTCCTATTGTCCATCGCTTCCCGCATTACCTTGATGTCGTCCGTAGCCCGGGTCCGTTTCTCTCCCTGGTGCGGGTTTCGACGTCTGATATTCTGCAAGTTCTTTCAAATAACAAGTTAGTGAACTTGTACCAAGAAGGGTGGTGTAGAGTTGGGCTTGTTGAGCGTCATACATTTGGATCCGGGGAGTTTGCCTTCTCAAGTGCGCGAGCAGGGATCTCCGCTTCATCGAGTGCATTGATGATCTCGATTCGCTTTTCGAGCACTTTCTCTTCGGCTTCAGCCAGATATTCAGGGGCGACAAATCCCGTGACAATAGCAATAACCCATTTTTCATGCGATAGAAGCCTAGTGAGTACCTTCCAATGTTTCGTGTCAGGCAGTAAGCCATACTGGCCCTTCCTACGGACCTGGTTCACACGCATTGTTATGGACTTAGCCTTCTCAGCGGGGTCGCCTTCTGTTTGTGGCACGTTGCGTTGTTGCACTTTTCGAAGGCTCTCCCGCAGGCGATTCTCAAACTCGACCATTGCAGGGTTCTCAGTAACGTTGAAGACACCACCCTGCTTAAAGATGGGACTTGCTCGCGCCTGATTCACAGGGCTTTGGGTTGATTTGGGGTCCTGATTTGAAGTGTTGGGCGAGGACACGTTTGCCAATGGTGCGGTATTAGGAGGTCGGGTTGAAAATGTTCGTGGTGATGTCGTTCTCGGAGGCTCCTGCGAAGACTGAGTCGGTGCCGATAGTTGCTGCTGTGTAGCCACTGTCGGCGCTGAGTGTGGCTCAGCCACTGGTCCAGAATGACTATGTTCTCCGAAAAAAGTGTTCGCACCAACCATTGGCATTGGAGCCGGGCCATAAGCCGAAGCTGTAGGTTGCTGAGACACAGGCCAGATCGACTTGCCGCATGGGTAAGCATCAACTCGATTACATGGTAAGGAGGAAACTTACTGGTGTGCCTGCTTCACGAGATAGTTTCCTGGCCCCAGACAGATCCTGCCCATGATCCGGAGTGGTTGCTGTAGGTGAAGATTGCGCTTGGCGAAGCATATCTAATGTATCGTCAATTGATCGGGGCACGGGCTGTTGAGATAACGAAGGCGCATGAAGGAGCCCATCCTGTTCTCTGTGCATCCTGGCCTGCTCCCTCAAGTCCACTCTGTCTCTCGCCCTCAAGTACTCCTCTGGGTCTGTTACTCGAAGCTCATTCATTCTGATCATTTCAGCCACCTGTTTTTTCTCGTCTTCAGTAAGCGCCGCGCCAAGATCTTCCTCTTCGAACGTGTCCGTTGTCACAATGGATCGGATGCCCTCGCCATTCTCACGATACTTAATAAGTTGGTCCAGAATCTTGTCCTTGCCTAGATAAGGGCTGAGGTCGCTTGGCGGTCGGGATCTGATCTCTGACACCACATCGCCCTTGCGCTTTGACCAGCTAATGGGATTTTTTTTATCAACAACTCGAGATGCGAGTTGCATCTTGAAAACCTGTCGGTTGTGAAGATTGTCCTCGAAAGTGCCTGCGACCATGAAACGGTAGACGAACACAGGCTTCTGCTGGCCAATACGATACGCTCGGCCTACAGCTTGCTGCTCATGTGATGGATTGTATCTGACGTCGAAGATAACAACCCTGTTAGCTCCCTGAATGTTGAGTCCGACACCACCAGCAGTCGTAGATATCAAAAACACCTCTTTGCTACCCTCATTGAAATCTTTTGTCTGCTTTTGTCGACTCGCGACTGGTGTCTTGCCGTCTAGTCGACAAACTGTCCTTCTCTGCATTCTACACATGCTCTCGATGTAATTTAGTGTGTCCAAGGACTGGCTGAAAATGAGTACCTTGTCTTTAACTTTACGGGCCTCGTCGAGGATGATCGTCAACAGCTCTGTTTTTAAAGAAAGTGTTGGCGTATCCAAGTCCCTAAAAGAATTCAACGTTTTCAAGAACTCCGGGATCATAGACTTGGGGAAGGATTTGTCGGCTTTCTTCTCGTCATCATCGCTGTTTGGTCGAATCCCTCTTTCGATAGCCTTTACCTTTGCTTCAAAGCATCGTGGATGGCTGCAAATCAATCCAAGGTGGTTGATAGCAGCGAAAGTCTCAGTTTGTGAGTCAGTACCATCCCTTGCTACACCCATGATGTACAATTGGTACAATCGCTTCTGAGCTGTCGTTGGAGGCACAAAGATGATGAACTCCTGCTTTGGTGGTAACTCGTTTTTCAATGCAGTGATCGTGCGTCGATTGACTTTAGGAGCCACGAGCTGCTCAAGTGCCTTCAGTTTCATTTGTGCCTTCCTCTTTTCAGAGCTTGTACTGTCGTGATAGAGACCTCGCTCTACCGGGGTGGCGTAGATTTTATGGAACTCAGGGTATGGACCAAGGAAGTTTGGGGCAACCCAGTCGATCATGGCAAAATACTCCCGTACGCTGTTGGATAGTGGTGATCCAGTGAGTGCAATGCGACTCTTTGTTTTGAAGCGTGAACAAGCCGAGTTAGTTTTTGATTCCCGGTTCTTGAGATTGTGCGCCTCATCAGCGATGACCACGTCTGGGCGATTTGTCACAAGATCTGCTAGCTCTTCAGACATGTTCAAGATTATCTTGAACATCTCGTAACCAACCGTAAGGATACCTCTGCCGGAAGCCCATGCTGACACCGCTGCAGCCCTTTCCTCGGTCGTCATATCAGCCGAGATCTTGCGCAACTCACCCAGTAAATTCGCCGGTGCCCATTTGAGAAGCTCATCCATCCAATTGTCCACCAACGCAGCTGGGCAAAGAACCAAAATGCGTGGTTCTCTCAGATCTTCAGGTATTTGAGCCACCATGGATGGATCTTTAGATTGTGCCGCCTCTGCCAAAGCAACGAGGACAGTGATGACTTGCATTGTTTTCCCCAGGCCCATTGTGTGGGCGAGCAAACAGCCTTGCCGTACATTGGGATCCCGCACAATCTGGTTCCATATGAAGCGAACACCATCGATCTGGTGATCCTTGATTCGGCGGCCAATGTCCTCGTGGATATAAATGAGACTTTGGTCTTCTTCCTTGCTTTCGTTTATGATGAGACGAGTCCCATCCCGTGACACGGAGCCATCTAGCGCAAGAGTTTCCCTCAATTTCTTTCTGCGAGCCTCTTGCTCCCTAAACCTTTGGTTCTCGCGTTCTCGAAGATCAACAGCTGCTTTGTCACGAATGATTTCTTTTTGTTTTGGCCTTCGACGTCCCGCACACTCTTCCTCAAGCATATCGTCGGAGTCCTCCGGTTGATCCCTTTCCTCTGGATATAGGTCGTCAAGAATGTCCGTGTCATGCCTGTAGATTTGGCTGTCTTGGGGGAAGTGAGGCATAAGAGCCCCTACGAACATGCAGAAAGGCTCGAAGAATCTGGCTCGTGCCTGGTTCAATGTCTTTCTCAGTTTTCCTATTTTATATGAAAACATTTGTTCTTCTGTCGTATGCTGACATACGAAAAAGCAGCGACAAAGACGTACAACGTCAAAAAGAACCACCTTAGTGCTGCCTTGTGGTAGCTGTCGAGGATCTTTCAGGGGTGAAGATAGGTAAGGCTGAATATGCTGTTCCCATACAACATCAGGATGATCTGATAAAATCAGATTGACTGCTGATTTTCGCCGGTCATGTTCCATATGCCACATCTCACCGATTAGTAACCGCCAGCGATCGTTGCATTTGGCGTAATTTTTAAGCGGTTGGGATGCGAGCTGTTGAAGATCGCCAAAATTCTCGATGGGTGGGGGCTGAAGGCTGTCATCGTTACGCGAAGGCTGGCTTCTTTCTGGTGTAATCTCTTCGCTTCGGTTCTCGGTATGGTTCTTTTCAGAAACAGGAGCCTGACAACCTACAGCATCGGGTTTAGTCAGTCTGTTCTCGACGTTGACAGGTTTTTTGGTTATTGAGTTAGCGCCTTCGGCGATGGCTTCTTCAGATGTGTCCGCTTCGGGAATATCTCGTTCGAAAAGGCTCTTTCTAGAACGAAAGGCTTCTTCATGAGAATATCCAGATAAGTTGTCCTTTGCATGCTTGGCAGGGCTAGTCAAATCGATGGGATTAGTCAAGTGACTACCCAAGCCCAGGGGATCATCCATGTCGTCCTGGGTCAAATCCACAAGCTCAGGTTCAATATCACCCCATTCTTCCTTCACAAAGCGAGGGGGTGAATCCTGATCAGTTGTCAGACCATTTTCGACCAGATCCATGTGATCGTTAGGGACAATGAAGTCTTCTTCATCAGAGCTTGTGAGAATCTCTTCTTCAACAAGAGCCAGAGTATCGGGTTGCCGTACGGCGCGTGGTTTCGGACGGGCCACTGTTTGTGGTTTGGCGGGCGGTCTTGACGACTCAAGCAACTTGATCAACCATTCCTGATACATCTTGTCTTCGAAACTTTGCTCGAGGCTTTTGGCCGCCTCTCGATAATGTGACTCAGAGGCCGAGTCTGTCTTCTGAATCTCAAGACAGAGTTTCTGGATTCGTTCAATGAGGTGCTTGGCCGTTTTGTACGCGTTTTGGATTTGTATATTCTTAATCCCGAGGCGCCGAGATTTCTGCCACAGACTATAAGCTTTCTGCTCATATTTCGGTAGTTTCTTTTCCGTCCAGTTTGCCTCAATAGCTGTTATAGACTCGTTCAATATCTCTGCGATACGCTCAGGAGTGACAAAGGGATAGGGCTGGGTATCATTCTGAAGAGCATCAAGCCTCTCATTCTCAAGCTCCTCATCCTTCATCTCCCTCAATGTCTCGGCATCGAGTTCGTTGTCAAGGTCGGCGAGTTCAAGGATCTTATCAGAGCCGTCGGAAAAATGGCTAGGCGACCTCGAAGAATGTGTGGATATGCGATAGCGGCCTGTGAAAAGCCGTTTGAGGGTGTTGTTTGCAACGAGTCTTCTAGCGGGTGGGATCCTATGTGAGCTGACTGCAGCAAAAGAATACTCGCTCTCCTCTATGAAAGAACTCAGCATGCCGCGTGGCGTCAAAATGTCCTCTCTTGAGATCCTGCCCTTGCCTAAATACGCATACGGGGCTGCATTTTCCCAAGGAAAGCCTTCAGAGGCCTCGTCTGCAAGCTCCGGCACAGCCTTATTAGTCGCGTAGTCGAGCACATCAGCTTCCGTTGGGAGGAAAGCAGGATCGACGTTCCTTGGTCTGTCTTTCAACAGCATAGGCGCCACCCGCCTGCGTTTACTAGACCTCTCATCAACCCCTGCGGCTCGGTCGGGGGGTTCATGAAAGGGCGGCTGACGAGAATGTGTTGAAAGTTGCAGCTGGACATCCTCCTGAGGCGGGTGCGCATTGTTCTCGATAGTCGGTTCTCGCGGCGATTCCTTGGTAGAATGGGGAGGTGTTGCATTTGTGGCAGAAACAAAACCAGGCGACCCATTTTCATGATGGTGATTATGTTGTTCCGTGGCATGAGGTAAAGGGGTTTCATTTTCCTCGCCAGGGAAACCAGATTGTTTTCGTCTGAAGTCGGCTTGCCATTGCCAGTACCCCTTGCTCTTAGATCGAAGAGTAATGATAGCTTCCACGAGAGCAGCTTTGTGGCGGGCGATCCTAATACCCAGACAGTCCATCAACTCTTGACGTGAACACACATGTTCAAAGGTCAATAGAGTCTTGCCGTCAAATTCCTCTTCTTGGATGCGTGTGGCGAGGAATGCAGGGTCTCGAGTCCACGGGACCCCAGGAGCGCAGAGTCGGTTAACAACCCCGCCGACATCCCAAGAATAGGGATCATCTTCGATGCCATCCATTTGTTGGTATACGTGCTCATAAAAGCACAGATGGGTTTTCTGTCAAACTTAGTACTTGAGAGAAATAGAACAAGAAATTCAGTCATTAATAAAGGAGAAGTGACATACCGGAGAAAATTAGTAGTTAAAAGCATGGGCTGTTGTGCCGGTCTGCTGAGCGAAGGCCCAGCGACTAGAAGATAGGCGGGAGGAAATGTGCATAGCCGCCGGTTGGCCGCGTATGAGGGAAGCCACTCAAGGCTGAATCCTCGCTGCTTTTTTGCGTGGAAAAAAAAAAAAAAAAGAACGGTCAAGTAGGAAACTCAGGCGCGCTGATATCAGAGACTTGGCTGAGGAAAGTACGGGATGAAGCAGGAAGCGCCGGCAGAGCGCAAGTGTAGATGTAAAGAGATAGAAAATACTGACGGGGAAAAAAGAGAACTCCGTGCGCAGGCTGCTCTATTAAGTCGCAAGAGGGAAGAAATTGAACAAAAAGGAAGTGAGTGAGCCGAGGTTTGCAGAAATCGTGAGGTGTAGAGTTGAATTCTAGGGGAGAGCGCTTGTCTTTTCCAGTCAGAGCGCGTTTGTTGCATTGGTAAGGCAGGTACTGTGCTGAGGTACCCTCTGCAGGGTGGCGATCAGTGGGGTAACTTTGCTATCACGTGATCTAACAGTATCGGAATACTGTACCTACCTAGTAGTAAGGCGGGTAGGTGCATTCGATATAAGGCAAGCTTGAAGAAGAAAAAAAGCATACATTCCATGTCATGCACCCTTAGTACCTTGGCCTCAGGGTGAAGTAGCGCCCACGGGTTGGATAAATCCATACCTTAAGGTAGGTAGTACTGTCTGTAATACTTACAGCACTAAATCATACGTTAGTGGCTTGAATCAAAATGGGTCCTAGGATTAGATCTCTGCTAAGTCCCAGAATAGCAGCCTTCCCTGCTGAGGATCCATACCTTTATGACTTTATGAAAGGGTGCAAACCTACTAGGTAGAGCTTTGATTTCATCTATATCTCGCTCAATCTCATGACAGAATGTCTTGTATTAAAATCAATTCTACACCAGTATCGCCCTACCTACCTTGCTTACTTACTTATTACTGAGGGAGGTATACAGACAGCTCGATTCAAATGGATAGAATCACAGTCTGTTACCCCGCTATACCTACAGACGCCCCTCATAAAATGCAAGAAACTCGCGAAAATATAAACTCAATTACTGCGGGTCTTGCGAGTGGCTTGCCGCCTAAAATGCAATTAGCTATAGGTGGTTGAACCGGCCCTTAGTGCACCCGTGTGGATTGGGAATCAGCCCAGGCTTTCTCTAAACTACCTACAGAGTAACTCAATAATTACAGTGGGTGCTTCTCGACTGGATGGGGCACCCACTGTAATTATTAAGCCACCCCATTTGGGCAAGCACACAAGCCAGTGTCTTGACAAATAAATCGATAACCATTTTATACTTCTCTTTTATAGTCTGTTTTCAAAGGATATTTCTCGACTTCAGTTCTTCAGTGGCTCTCCTCATTGCAAAGGCTAAGGCAGTCCCGGCAACATGGCTTCTCCCACAAACGGGGAATACCCACCCACTCTCCAGGCTGAAGAAAAGGACGCCCTCATTGAGACCGTCAAGGACTGGTCGTTAGGTAATGGCCTTGCAGTCAGGCCTCCTCCCACAGTCATAGCCGCCGAGGCAGATCCCAAAAGCATTGCTGCTATCAATGTTCCTGTCACCCTCTTTCCAAGTCCATTTCCCAAGCAGTGCTTCGCGCAGGGCAAGGCGGTTCAGAAGACTTACAATGAGCTGTATGCCTCAGTGAGCAGAGATGAAGAGTTCTTAGCTCAGGTCGTGAAGGAGTGAGTTTATCTCAGATTTGTAGACTACGACTTCTAAACAATTTCAGGGTCGCAGATGGTGATGAGTTTATTCGAAACTTGTGGGACGTTCATACCAAGGTTAAGGCTGAGGGATATACACAGGCAAGGATATCTCAATCAATTTTGAGGACATCCCATTAACGAGATAATAGCCTCTGTCTCTAGGCTTGTTCCGATCAGACTACATGGTGCACCAGGATACTCATACCTTACGCCCTTCTTTGCAGGTCAAGCAGGTCGAGTTCAATACCATTGCTTCTTCCTTTGGCGGTCTCTCGACACACACCTCCGCTCTCCATAAGTAAGCTAACTACTTTTCAAACACTCATTGATGAACTGAGGCTAACAATGATAGATATCTTGCTACCACCGAATACCCAATTTTGGAAAAGCCTATTGCCCGGGGATCCTTAGACCTGCCCGAGAACACTAGCACTCGTGGCCTAGCAGCAGGCATAGAGGAGGCGTACAACATTTATCCCGCCTCTGAACTCGGCCACCATAAGTGTATCATCTTTCTTGTACAAGATGGTGAGAGGAACATCTTCGACCAGCGCCATCTTGAGTACCAAATCATCAACTCTTCGCCATCGATCCCCGTATTCAGATTGCCTTACTCTCAGATCCTGAAGCACACCAAGATTGCAGACACCTCTAAACGGCAGCTTCTGTACCTCCTCCCACGAAACCCTGAAAAGGTTTACGAAGTTGCTGTGATCTACATGCGATCCGGATATGGACCTTCTGATTACCCTGATAAACAATCTTGGGAAGCTCGTTACCATCTAGAGAGATCGAATGCTATCAAATGTCCCACTGTCCTGACTCAATTGGCTGGAACGAAGAAGGTTCAGCAAATCCTCGCGACACCGCGCACTTCATCGGCGCCTTCAGCTCTGAGCAGATTCATCCGTGATGACACAGACGACGCAGCTGAGCTATGGCGCACATTCACCAACATCTACCCCATGGATACCAGCGATGCTGGTCTTGAGGCCCGAAAGAAGGCTCTTGACCCCAAACTCTGCCAAAATTTTGTGTTGAAACCCCAGCGTGAAGGTGGTGGCAACAACATCTATCGAGGCGCTATCCCAGACTTTCTCAAATCTATTCCCGAATCCCACTGGGGATCCTACATTCTCATGGAGCTCATCACTCCCCCTCCAGTTAACAATATCATTCTCCGCAATGGCAATTTAGAGCAAGGCGGAGTTATTTGCGAACTGGGCATCTATGGCACTTGCGTCTGGGATCAGAGCACAGGAAAGGTTCATCACAACGAAGAATCTGGGTATCTTTTGCGCACAAAGGGCGATAAAAGTGAGGAAGGTGGCGTTGCTGCTGGTTTTGGATGCATGGACAGTTGTACTTTGGTGTAGAGCCCCCCTGATTTTCTCCATATTTTAGCGATTAGACAGACATATCAACGAAAGAAAGAAAAGAAAGAAAAGAAAAACAGTCCTTGTCAACCAGAATGTGTGCTTTCCAACATAAGATTGTGCCTATTTTATTAAAAGGCCGGAAAACGAAAGGAATCTGCCATGCGTCCAAAGAGCCGAGAAGCACATACACATATAATTCCAATCAACAATTTTCACGGTTTTCCGAAACCAGAAACGTTCTCCGAGATAGATATCCATGTCTGATGACATATTGAAGGAATAATTGGGTGGTTTTACAAAGTTTATTGCATCATGATATCATACAATTCCTCAAAAGCTGTGCACAAAGCTCTTCGTACATTACATCCACGCGTTAGCATCCAACAAAAGAACCCGATCTTTGTAAAAGAGGAGAACTAGTGGGCAGAATAGTATGGCCCCGCGAGTTTTTGGCGACTATGTTTCAACAAAGAACCCAATTTGATGAGGGTTCGTTGCTTATTCGCCCTGCTCAGGAGCCTGAGGACGTCGGAGAACCTCAAGGTTGCCTAGAGAAGGGTTAGGTTTGTTGTATTGTATCTAGAGGGTCAAACATACGCTGGACAATATTAAAGCTGGTGCGGTTCTGGCCGTTGGAGTCGGTGTAAGTGCTCAGGGAGGCATCACCCTCGACGTAGACGCTAGCACTATGTAATTGTCAGTACAAATTCCACCTATTGCAATCATCTGCAGAAGTTATCGTACCCCTTAGGAAGGTTCATGAGATAGTCGCGCTGGGGGCCCTCAGCGAAGCTAGTGACTCGGAACCAGCTGGTCTTGCGGTTGTCGCGGGGGCCGCTGTTGCTGGCGACAGCGTAACGGAGGACCTCGCGGCCGGTGCTGGTGGGGTGAACCTCGGGGGTATCGGCGAGGTTACCGATGATGGTGATCTTGGCCAGAGGTCGAGGGGTGGTGGTGCTAAAGGCGCGGACAGTAGAGGCCGGGGCGACGGCGGCGCGGCGGAAGACGGAGGAGAAAGACATGTTTGCTTGCTTGTTGGTAGGTTGCTTGTGAAGAGCTGAAGGTGGAAACTGGGGTAGCGAGGGTATGGGTGGTGTTGATAAGGCGGGCGCTGGAGGACTGAGCTTTGGTGTGCTTGTCGCGTCAGGACGGATTGTTTCGAAACCCTGACACGCGATAGGGTGGGTGGGTGAGATTGAGATTAGGGATGCTCCCTCAATGCGCCATTTGATTGGCTCATATCAAAGCTGTTGTGCGACCCGGTAGATGGGTGCCGTTTATTGTGGAGTTTTGGATACTTGCATATCTACGACACTGCGATTTGAATCCAACCTTACATTTATGCGCATTAACCACCATTAAACTTGTAACTAATCTGTTCATGTCTTGGCCAAGAAGTGGTTGATTGCAAAAGCTGACTTCGTTACTCGGTCAATGGGAAGACAAGAATCAGGCTTACATATTTGAAATAATCACTTGCTGTGACGGACTTGCAATTGATACTCTAACGTTGGGGCTTGTTCATCCTCTCATCTAGACCCTGGTGCTAAGTACTCTGAGTCACTATCGCCAGCGACGATCAAATCGGCATGTTCTACCAAGAAAAGCTAATCTGCCCTGCGGCTCAAACTTCAGCGCCCGCGATCTCTTACTAACTTTGGAGCAGACAGGCTTGTTTTTGCTGTATAAATGGGCTTGCAAGTGTGCATTGCAGCCTATTGAGTCTTATTCTGTGGTCTCGTTCGCTTACCCCTGCAACCTCCACTTACCCGATCGGGTTGTCAATAGACGCCCTCAATAGCCGCGCTCTATAGAAGCAGGCATGACAGTAACGCCAAACTCCAAACGGAGACAAATATTCCTGTTTCCTTCTTATTGAAGGTGGAAAGGGGCCTAATGACAGCAGCCCAATAAAGGTAAGCTGCTAATTAAGGTCCCAGGAACGCCAATTGACATGCCGCCCCCCATCTTATCTCATGTCTAGGTGCCAGCACCGCCGGCTGATTGAGCTCTGCACCATGACTTCTCTTTTATTGACTTCTTTTGACCTTTTCTCTTTACTATTAAATCTCCACTTGATGCAACCAACAGAGCCTTTGCTTCCTGAGTGAGGCCCTTGCGCTTCCCGCTTTGATCAACCGTTGAGCCAAGACGTAAACGTCCCGACCCATCTTGCATCTATCAATATCACCAACAACACCAAGGTGCTTTGACTTTGAAAAATCTTGAGATACACTTTACTTCTAAAATTCGAAGGGCTCCTTCACTCCTTCATTGTCGTCATGACCGATTCAGTTCACCTGTTTGGCCGTGGCGACCTGTCCATCATCGTGGCTCCTGGTCCCGAGACCATCACCACTCCCTCTCTAACAACCAACCTCGTTTGCAGAGTACTCCTGGGTCTTCTCGCCAACATTGCCTGTATAGTCCCTCTCAAGAATCTCTACCGCAATGGGGAATTTGCAGCCGTTGTCTTCATCGCCAACATCCAATGGTCAAACCTCGACACAATCATCAATGCCCTCGTATGGCGGAACGACGACACAAGCAAGTGGTGGAATGGTGAAGGATTTTGCGATGTCAATGCTTATTATGTCAACTTCACCAATGCCCTATTTGGAACTTGTCTCCTCGCCATCATGCGCAATCTTGCCCAGCAAGTCGGTCTTCTTCGTGCCAATGCCCTCTCAGTTAGGGAGAGGCGCCAGCGCAATCTCTTCCAGGCGCTTATCATGCTCCCCCTTCCAATTATCCAAGTCGCGTGGGTCTGGCCATTAACTACTCAACGATATGCAGTAGCTACTTTGGCGGGATGCAGTTGGATTGCGTGGCCTTCGTGGCCATATATGGTCTTCTTCGTCCTGGCCCCCGTTGCAGTTGCACTAATAACATCTGGATATGCCAGTAAGTCCATGCGTCTCTTTGTCACACAGACGCAGAGATCATTCTCTCTAACACTATGCAGTCTTAATCTATATACGATTTCGAGAGATTGCAAAGACCACTCGCTCGGCCGTCAACAGCAGCAGATCTGCCAACCAACGCGCTCAGAGGACCAAGCGTCGCCTTTACCTCATGGTCTTGGCAATTCTGATCCCTTATCTGCCTCTCGTGGTTACTCTCGCTGTTCTCAACATGCTAAAGGCGTTTCCTCTCCAACCCTTTGATTACGATCTCATCCACAATCGAGTGATCCCCTATCCATGGTCGGCGGTCATCTTTGTCCCTTCCAATGGAGTCAACTTTGGATATCTGAACAACTGCTACATCCACATTCTTTCCGCCATTCCTGTCGTGATATTCTTTGGTATGACCAAGGACGCTATGAATAGTTATCGCCGCGGCTTGCTCTGTCTTGGCTTTGGATGTCTCTTCCCCAAGCTTCAGGAGGAGTATGACCCTGACAGGACAATCGGCGGAAGCAGTTCTGGACACTCTCATCTCATGGGCTCCACAACCTCGACGTAAGTTGTCACCTGGCAAAAGTCTGGTTATGGGGCTGACTTGTACAGTACTTCTTCGATATCAAGCAAAGTCAGAAGTCTTTTATCCCAGCGCAATTTGAGCACAGCGTCTTCCACAAATCTCAATCCAGTGTCCTTACAGTCCACCAACGCTGCTCCTGTGACTCCAGGATACGAATTTGGACCTCGCTTAAGCGATTTCCATCCGTCACAATCGCCTCTACGGGAGATTTCTTATCCTCCCCTAACCGCTTCAACTTTCTCAGGCTCCGTCAATATACCTCCTCGGAACCCCTTCCTCTTCCGCACTCGCTTCGACATGCCCGCCATTCCACTGCCTTCTCTTTCCTCATTTCGCTTTGGTAAGAAGAAAGATAAACGGCCTCCAATTGATCGCGGTTTGCCTCTCGACTCTCTTCCTTCTTTCGTCAACAACCAACTGTGGGAGGAAACGTCGGCCAGCCAGCCTCACAGTCAGACACTTGTCTGGGCTGATAGAGGGGACGCCCCAACTCCCGATGTTTTTACTACGGAGTCCAGTCTGTTGGTTCCGATGTCGTCAACGTATTCTGTTACGACCGAACCTCTGCAGGAAACATACCGACGCTAGGAACGTCTGTATGGCTGGGCGACATGATGCACCGTATATATTGATAAACAGGAGAGCGTATTCTAAAAGAGAACCAGATTTCCAGCCTTTAATTTCTTTACTATTCTTTTGCCTTTTATTTGGCTCGTGTTACCCGGGCTCGGCATCATTGCAGGTGACGGCGTAGGTATCAAAAGGGTTTACTCTGGTTTAGATACATGTCGTCAAGTACTTTCACAAGTCATTATAATATACCTTTTTTAAGACTCGTCCCTTACTTCACACCATAGTTCAGAGAGGTTGTCATTTAAACTTGAAGCAGCCTAAGCATTCAATTTTGCTATCGATTTTGTTGAAGCAGACACGCCAAATCCCTACGCGTTTGTCTATACATATCGTAGTATAAGAGCTTTCCCAGCCCCATTATCATTTTTTACCCATTTATCATAACCAACCCCCCGAACTTTTAATAATGGTGACCGTGAAACCCATTGGTATCATAAATATAAAGAGATCAAAGATGGATACACAAAATAGCTGAGGATTAGAAAATGAAGGAAAGAATGCATTGCGCTGTCTAGTGAATTCAGTGCGAAATTGTTGAGGACATCGATTACATGTCCTTGGCGTGTCTCTGAAGCTTCCGCATGGCCTCACGATGAACGTCAAGAAGGTCGCCATTTCGCATTCGCTCGTCAAAAGCTTTATCAGCCCATTCTTTTTCTCGCTGCTGTGTTTCGCGGCGCTGGGCTTCGGCTTGCTTTTGACTCAGGAGGATGTTGCGGCTCATGTCGACACTGCGCTGGACCTCGACTTCTCTGCTGGCCAAGAGAGATTTCGGGGTGAACGGGGTCTCGCGACCAGAACTGCTGATAACAGGGGTACCTGCGCGTAATTCATGCTGGACTGACTGTCGGAAGTTTGCAAGTGCGGCCTCTCGGACTGCAGAGGTGGGAAGAGTGGACACACGTTTCGGCTGGTGGGTGTTTAACAGTGCTTCTGAGCTATTGAAGCCGTTGCTGTTGCTACCACTACTGAGTCGCTGCAGAGATGGTGTTGAAACAGAAGGGCTCAGACTGCTCTGTCGCATCAGTTCCTTTCTCTGGCTCAAGGGCAAGTCATCTACATCAACGCCAACAGCGGCAGCGTACATCGGGTAATTGTTGAGTGATCCTGCGTCGCTTGAAGCTCTGTGACGAGCAGGAAGGTGGACTTCAGAAGAGTTGGGCACTAGGTTTCCTGCCGATTTGTTGCGGAGATACACTTCTCGTTGACCAAGGAGAGTCTGGGGGCTCGAGTAAGACACAACGCCCGGTGTCGATGTGCGCTGACCTTCACTAGCGGCTGGGAGGTTCAGTTTTTGCGCTCCTATGGTTTCCTCCTCGAGAATCGGCGGTGTCAGGCTTGAGCCAACCCGTTCCTCTGCGATTGGAGCAATTCCGCCTGACACTACTCGCAAGCCTCCTGATGAAGATCGTGGCATAAGGCTACTATTTGGGGTAATCCCGGGGCTCCGGCTCTGACCTTCACCCGTCAGTAAGGCGAGAGCAGCCGGAACATGTTGCTTTACACTCCGTCGCGAAGCAGTTTGCGAGTAATTGGACGTTTGAGAGTCCGGACGTAGAGTTGCGGGCGCCGGTGTTCCTTCATTGGATGATTTTCGGAGCTCATTGACATGTACAGGTGCTGGCGCCTCAAGGGTCGGAATTGCTGGACCTCGGGGTACGTCGGCATGGATCTCATCAACCTCGGGTGCTTCTGCGTTGCTCAGATGCTTAGCCCATTCGTTGGTTCGATAGGACAATGCTACCCGGGAGAGTGACCTAGGAAGTCGATCTTTAGTTAAACTAATACGGGCTGATGAGCCAGATGTCACGGATTTGGTCTTTTCCGCATCACCCGAAGTTGGCCCTTCCTGTTGTTCAAGCTCTTCAGACTTGACGGCAATGTTCTCATCGACAGGTGCGAGTTTCTCCTCTTGAATTTGAGACGGGCCCAATTTACTTATGTCGTCCCTTCCAGAGAGCTCAGCATTAATCTCAATGCTCTTTAGAAACTCTGAAGTCAGGCGAGACTGGCGACCGTCACCACTCACGCTCTCACCATCAATTGTCGCCGCAACCGAGCCGTCATCATCTCGTGGTCGCGATCTAGGGATTACTAAATCATCAGTACTTTCACCGTGTTCGTTTTCTTGATGATCTCCAAATACGCGACTTGATCGATGAGAAATGTTGCCTAGTAGCTCCATAGATCCGCGGGAAAGACGAGAAAGTCGCTTAGCAAGCGAGTGACGATGGCCAGGAGTATGGATTCCAGTATCCTCTTCATCAGCGAAGGTCGCCACCGAAGAGCGATCACAGTTCGTAAAAGCGTCGTCATTGTCGTCAGCAACAGGAATTGTGAATGGAAGAGGGATGACAGGAGGCGCCATAGACTTGGCAACAGATGACTGTGTTGAGATGCGCCGATCAGCTTCTTCGTCTGCGATGGGAAGATTGTGCGCAATAGTTCCAGCATTCGGCTGCTGATCACCTTTCCAAATGGTTGGCTGTACAGTATCATCTGAGGCGGCTCGAACCGTGACCCTGCCGCCTTCATCATGGTCTGGAGACATCAATGTTATGGTGGGTTGGTTTTTACTTTGACCAGCATCTGCCATTTCCGTCATCTCAATGACCTCGACGATCGAGGTGGAACGTGTTTTAGAGGAGTCTGTTTGGCTGCTGCGGTGCTTTTTCTCGTTTGTGGGCTCTGCATCATCCGATAGGCGCGAGGCTGTCGAACTTCCGACGTCTCCATTACCATATATTCTCTCCCATTGGCGCCGCTCTCGAGCATTCGCTTCTTCGACGTTCCTGCCGACTTGTTCCTCTTCCTCGCGGAGGTTGCGCTCTCCTTGAGCAGCTTCCTCTGCCTTCTTTTCGCGCTTCTCTCTGACGATTTTCCATAGTTTAATCTGGGATATGATGCCGAAAAGAAAGATGATGATGATGCCTGCAGTTTCCACGCGGATACCCTTAGTAACCGGGTACGTATTTGCGCCAAGGGGGAATAAATCATCGTTCAGTTCCCAAACGTAGGCCCAAAATTCCTTCAGCCCAGCTCTGCTGAAACAGTCGATTCCCAAGACTGTAACGGTGGCCCCAGAAAAAGATATCATAAGGATAAGGGCCCAATCTCGAGTATAATGGCTGAAGTAGAAGGCAAAGCCTCCCACTGTGAAGCAAGCGATAAAAATGGCTTTTGCAACAACAGGCCCAAGTAAGCCTCCAGGAACCAAGCATAGAAGCCACATGCTAATGCAGAAGCCACCTAGAGCACAGCCAAGACCCTCAGTGATCTCCCGAAAAAACATGGAGGCTCCACCGAGGACGCACCCGGCGATGACTGCAGCAACGACATAGCCTCCCTGTAGAGCATCACTGACTTCAGATTTCATGACATAAACAATAAGGACGGCAACGCCCAAAGATGCAGCGAAAGCAGTCGAAAAGAACGTATGAATCATTCGGTTCTTAATTCCGATCAGGCCATAGGCGAGACCAGTAAAAAGTAAGATAGTCCCAGCAACACCCCAACCAGGGGTAAGTCTAGGCTCAATAGGTAGTTGTCCAACGGGTATCGTAGCTAGAATATATTAGCAAATGTCACAGTCAACATTATATATGGCAATACCATTGTAATAAGAAGAATCATCGAGTCCACTTTCGAGGGAGCCATCTGTGCTAGTCGATGAAGGGTCTGAACTTTGTGTTTTGTCTGTCTCAGTAGCAGTCACAGAGATAGAATCCTTTTGAGACTGGGTTCCTGTGGCTTCAGAGGATTCTGTCTGCTTCACAGAAAGTTCCTTGGTCCTCGTGGCACTACTATATCCACGCGTTGATGTCGTGCCGGATTCGATTGCTGTTGTTCTCTCCGGATTGTCGTCCGCTCTTGGAGCTATCCTGAAGACCTCTCCGCAAACAACCTGAGCAATAAAAAGTAGACAGAGCAGCGCCCGTAACCGAGGCCAGCAGGATTGCATTGTATGTAAATGGTAAAAGTCGGTATGTAAGGTGTCGATGTTCTGAAATCCAAAAGTTGCAGCGATATTATGAGATTATGCAAGCATTATTGAGTGCAGGTTATAGAAAAGAGAGGGAGAGAAAAGAATGATTACCCAAGGCGCCCTCAGTGAAATATCAATCGCGATTATCATCAACCAATGTACGGATATGTGATAATATCGATGATCAGCAGCACAGCGCGGAATATCGGGAAAACAGATCAAGCCCCGTAATCAATATTGAACGCCCCGAGGAAACAAGCGCAGCTATAAAGAGAGGAAGAGAGGTGACAGAAGGAAATCAAAAACAAGACTTGGGAAGGGGTGGCATCATAGTTATCGTCTGGTGCGCGGGTGTGCACATTTACGATCTGATGGTGGGCGATGGAGTCGAGACGGATGCGATGGGATGGAGACGCGGAGAGCGGCTGGGAATATCCCTGTTAGCATGACCCAAGATTAGAAATGACTGGACGAGACAACAGCAAATGGCGCGGCCGTTGAGAACAGCCTCTTAGGCCAATTTCCCAAGGGCCTCCTGTGACGCTGTGGTGTCGTGACAGATGGATGGCCGACGAACGACTTACAGGAAAATCGCGGTCCACTCGGAGCTAGGCGGTACGTACCGCCTTCCAGGTTCTTGGCTTGCAGTTACCCACTTTTCAGGTTACCCTGTTCGGGATTAGCCGGTGGAGATCACACCTCGAGCACCCCAAGCACTTACCGGTCCACCCTTCATCCGCTAAGAAGACAGCCAATTGCTGTTGAGATGTACCTGTTTTGAGTACTTTCAGGTACAAGCTCAGCCCAATTAGGCCAGAGCCAACGGGAGAACGACCTAGTTTCATACCTTAGGAAGGAAGCTTTCTCTGAGTCGACAACCGAGTCGTCGGTTGCCTTCATCGAACTCAGGTGAACAAAATTCTATTCTCCTCTTTCAATGATACTTCATTCTGTTGATCAGTAAGGCTGCTACAATTATTGAATCATCTTCGACTCACAACCTGGTCGCACCTTTCTGAGACGGAACGCATAAGAGCCGGGCCTTGCTCTCCACCTCTCACACAGACATGCTTTTTCTCAGATTGCACGCTACAGGGATTCCGCTGAGCGGCTGATTAAGAGTGGGCTTTGTGAGAGCATGCAGATTCTGCCGTGGGCAGCTCCTAGGCCCCTGTCTTGCCTGTAAAGCATTTAGATCAATGTGATGAGGCCTTTTGGATGGGCACAACATGGTGATTACCACCCACACATGTCGCCGCTGGTCTTGTTCTCAGCCAGGGAGATACTGTTCCTGTTAGCAGATCGTTCGGCTGGGCCAAATGAATGTGACTATCCACGACAGTATCCTTGTTTAAAACATTCAATGAAAGAACCCTACCTCGTCTGGTCTCCCACTCCCAATCGCTTAACAGCAAAAGCTAGCAGGACTGGTGGCTGACGAGTCTACCCCGGCATGTTGCAAGCCACCTCAACGATGCTGCACGCAACTCTGCCTTCAGCCGATACCATAGTCACACGTAGCCCAATCCAAGCCAATACTGCATCATCACTACTCGGAGTCCACGACACCATTGGCCTTCTGAACGGGCCAATCGAAGTTCCCTCCCATCCCAGTCTGACACATCAACAGATCTCTCTTTTCCCTGAGATTTATTGGCAAGGACCACGCCGTCCTTCTCAGCTGCGCCTCGAAAGCCTCCATCAATGCCGTTTTTGATCATTTGATGACACAACAACTATACGTCGGCTGTGATATTACAGCCAAGTCGCCCATGGCGTAGCACGCCGGGTCGCCAATAAGCTCTGCTTTGTCTCAGGAGAGGGCAATGCTTATTGCCAGCCACTTGGCCCTGAAAACTTCACATGGATTCTCCTATATCAATGATACAGAAGAATGGTCCAAAGACTATCCGTAAAGTTGGTTAAAATTTTCGGAATTTCGTCCGAGCTTCTAATTTTACTCTCGTGCGACATGCCTTAACTCGTTATTCAGGGTCCATCTTGAGACTCAGCATGGGTAGCGGATTCTCTACTACTTGGGCCTAAGCGTTATCTTCAGTGTTCTGGAACATCCTGGTTTCACACTGGAATGCTGATACCTATCTCTGCAAATGCACAAATCAAAGACCTACGAATGGGCTTCGATTTTGCTACAAAAGCTTGCCGTGATGCAAGAGCATCACTGGTTCATTAAGTTTTTAGTTGTCATATCTTTGCTCAGATACCTATAAAACATTGAATAGGTAGGTTGCTAGCTTTGAATTCCATCTTCAACACGACATGCTCCTCAACATCGACGGTGGTCTATACCTTACCATATGTTACCCTTCACAATGACCTGTGCAACGTCGACTTGCTTACGGGCTTTTGGCGGTGGCGCATAGTTCTAGGACAAGCGCTGATCCCTTCGCAAATGGTTGTGACTCAATAAACAATCAGACATCAGCTCCAAATGATAGCTCTCAGCAGTAGTCCATACTCAAACCAAATTGATTAGGGCTCAATCAGCTTCATGGCCATATTAAGTTCTTATTTGGATCTTGCGGTGGTTAGTGCCATACGGAGTAGCTATGTTACAATTTACGATCGAAGACACGCCTTTCCCTATAGGTATCAACCAATACTTTCACAAGCTCTCGTCTCTTTACCCTTTTGGAATATGCAGTGCTGGATCGGGGACGCCAACAGTAGCCTCACCGGCGCGTCTGGAAATTAAAGAGATTATAAGGCTCCACCTTTTTTTGTTTCTCATTGTGGGCACACTTGAGCTGAACAACAAGGTTGTTAACAGGCCAGAATGGCTGGAGCTTGATCATGGGTGTCTTCACTCATGGATGCCATCACAACCAGTTCTCGCCCTTCTCGCCTATCTGGTTACGGGAAGATCAATAGCCAAAATAGAGACTCACACCCCCTGTCAACCTTGTTTCCCTCCATGAGAATTCAAGAAACAGTGGCGGGCATCGCATAAAAGCTAATATTGGGTGGACAGTGTTAGTACCTACAACGATTTCCAACATTATGATTGTGAATATGTGTAAAGCTATCCGTGTGGAGTTGCGTCCTTGCCAACCCCCAACTTGGTAGATCATGCAGACTGCAACCGTGTGCAACGAATGAAGGGTCTGAACATGGGGTGTTGTTCCCATTAGTTTTGTCCCGCCAGTTGCTAGACCCGATGTCTTGAATGTGAAAGATGTCGATCTAGTTGCAGTTGGTCAGAGTATCACTCACGGCTGTCGGTATGTCCTTGATATCAAATCAATAAACAAATACCTTCAGACCTGTTGCGCACACACACGAAGCGTAGTACACCTGTCATCCACTCGTCATCCCACAGAACCAGCGTCGTTGAATACGGAACTATTGACCGTGATTTTTACTTCTAGCTCAATAGGGTCCTACAATACTCACTCGGCAATGGTTGTAATCAAGATCTTCACACCAACCCCCAATTCTGGTTGCTCTCTGCAGCTTAGGAAATGGTTTTCTCCACCACGTGCTGGACTTGACCTCAAGAAAAACAAGGCTTGACACGATTGATGATCGAGCAATTTGTTGATTTTTTTTTTTTTCTTCTCCATCCTTGTCAGTCTTAGCGTCTCGCTGATATCACCGTTTGTCAAAGTTAGCATGAGAACACAGGTACAGCGTGGCAACACATACATACACAAGGTTATCAGCGTTACATTCGGATGTGTAACGCGGTGAAGCCAATTCCTAGCTCCCACCTGTACCAATCTAAATCCTGGCTGCTTAAGACCTTATTGTCGCGGGCTGTAAGGAGTCTCGAGTTCATCCAAGTAAAGGTTTTCAGCTCGAACATGAACAGTCTTCTTTATATTATCGACTCGAAATTACCCCAAGTTCAAAATGTCTTTACGCTTTATAATCATGAGCCCCGCACAGCCCTTGCAAGTTATAACATGGATATGCTAAAGCTTGGCTCGCATCTTAGCGAGGATGGCGCTCATTAGATCCAACCTGAGACAAGGACCAACTGACACGATCTGGTTTATTGCCAATGACTGAATCCACCGGCATTGATTGACGGACATTGACCTTTAGGAGCTGAAGTTGATATCAGCTTCGTGAAAAGGCCTTGTTTTGTTTAATTACTGAGCTCGTTCTGGTACTTTCTTGATGCTGTTTGCACATCTCTATTCACTCGCTCCGTATAAGAAAGATTAGTCCCTCAGATGATCGTGCGCATCAAGGCCCGATTACAATTCATGGTGCTAGGAGTACTGTAATTCAAGGCCGTTCAAAAAAAAAAAAAAAAAAGTTAACGGAATTACCCAGTGTAACAGGAACATTCTATACGAGTTCATGTTAACTCTGTGTGTGTGTGTATGTGTGTATCCAAAGGGTATCACCAATGACGCTCAGTGGTTCATATCTTGATATTGGTTGTGAATCACTCTCAGGAGTTGAAATATGGAATATAATTAAAGTCTATTGCACAATGCATCACTGCAACGCTCCATTATCGCTTGGCCATTCTGGTTGGGACTCTGTCACCATTATATCTCGGTTGCACCGACGCTTTTCCATTTCTACTGCTGCGCGACGTCTTGGATGACGGAGGACTCTTCTTCTTGCTCTTGCTCGTAAGCGCTAACAGCGTGCTCAGAGGTAACAGCATGATTCGTAACAGTGTCTTGAACGGGAGAAGGATGATGGCGGTGAGTGATTCCACTGTCCACAGAAACACGTTCTTATGTGATGCGCTGTTCTTCGCAGCACTAGCTGCAAGGGCAATAGCATCATCCAGTCTTGCATCGACCGCTGAGAACCGCGACTCTGTCTGAAACTGGAGAAGTGTAGCTTTCTTCTCATAACGGCGTACAGCCCTGTTGAGCGCGTCCAGTTCAGGTTGAATTGCGTTACGCACATCGCGTGCCACGATGCTGTCCTTCTGCTTCGCCTTACTAATTTCCTGCTTTGTTACTTGGGCAGACATGGTTTCTTCAGCTGCGAAACGTGACTCTAGCCGTTCTAGCCGCGCAAGTACTGCTTCCAATTGTTCTGAACCATTACTAGTTTTCTGGAATCTGGGGGGTCCTCCTTGTACCACCCGTTGTAGATGAAGCGTTCGCGACTGGACCAGCTTTATCATATGGGATAACACCCGCAGCTCAGCTACGAGAAGGAAGATTGTCAGGTTGTAATTGGAAACAAGACCCTCTGAGGGGCGACTGAGCTGTGATCGGATTGCGTGTAAGAGGTATGCGCCGAGTAGTGGAAGAATGAAACACGAGGCAAGGGCGATGATTTCATAATAGTATAGCTCTGCAAGAGCTTCCTGCTGCTGGTTCGACGGTTTTCTCTCGTGTAATTCCTCAGTCGGCTCAGTTTGGACTTCTTCATCTTCTGGTACGTGATCCAGCGGCGAGTGAGACGCTGGCATTTGGGTACTCGAGTCAAGATCGCTATCATCGTCTATGACACTTTCGGCTGTTGACTCGTGCTGTATCCGTACTTCTTGCGCCGAATGGTACCATGTCCTATGCAGAATAAGTACATACTCACAAAAGTTGTAGGAGAAGAAAGCAAAAGCCGAGAACTTACCATGGCTGTGTTACAGACCAGTGAAGGAAAACACCAGCCAGACCCAATAACATAACATCAGTTACTACAGCGCTCCCGTTCTTAAAAAGTACACCGGATATAGCCGGAAGAAGAGCAAAAGCCAACGACAACAATGCTAAAGAAGACGTTTCTCCAGAAGACGATTCGGTGCTACTGGGGTCTCGAAGCTGGGGATTAAGAAGATCTCGGGCTTCGCTGAGACTATACTCTGAAAAGTTTGAACTGCGACGAGGCGGTATCGTCTCAAAACCAGACGATGCCATATGTTGACGTCGTAAAGCCGCATCCTCAGTGACCGAGACGGTCATGGCACGGCGGAGTCCATGGCCGGGAGGCGGGGCATCAAAGCTGGAGCTCGCACCGGTAGCGGGTCTCGCGGCAGGGGACGACGCTGTATTGTCGTCCGTCATGGCCGAAGCTCAATTGCTCAAACCGCTATAACCGTTTGTGCAGGGCGGCACTCAGTGTTGGTGAAAGGCTGAGCTTAAAACTGTGTCCAAAGTATGTAATATAGGTAGAGAAAAGGCGGCGCATTGGGCCAAGTCACGCGACAAAACTCCCCAACCCGTAGAGTGAAGGGGGACAATGAAGATGACGGAAGATAAGGGCAATAGTTGAGGAAAGGTAAGGCGATGTCCGTAGGTAATGGAGGCGTGGTGCGACACTGGGAAATTTGGAATGTGGTGGTGATGAGTTCGTCCAGAGAGTGAGTGACGACGATGAGTTGTCTTAAACGACGTCACTTAGTAATGAAGTTACCTACGGTATCTGAGAATGAGACTGACGAGAGGGAAGCTCTTGGCTGTTTTTTGTGCTACCTACCACACCTTATACTGTAATTTAGCGCTGGTGCTGAAGCTGGAGCTGAGCTGGCCATTGGATTCATTACAAGGAAGATCCGGAGCTTTTATTAAGCTACTTCTCGTTTGTTCAACTGGGAAAGTTGGCCCGTGTAGCCAATATATCAAATTGATGCAGAAGAAGGGAAGAGCTAGTGGGCGACATGGCCCTGTGATTTGACCGTCAGGCGAATGTTTCTTGAAATAGGTTTTGAGCCATGTCGATCACTATGCAAGGGAAGCGGGAAATCGAGATAGAATGTGGTTGAAGGTGTCATAATTGGTAAGTTATGTGTCGTATATAACAAGACCCTGATGCTGACAGCTATGAAATTAACAAAGCCATCCAGACAATCCCGTATTTCTATTGCTGGGATAATCACGGAATGGTTCCATATCAATTTGAGTGTTTTATGCAAGACTCCATTCACTCCCAGAAGTCGGTATGTGTGCCTAGATTTTTGAATTAGGGCACCTATCTGTTTTAGAGATATACGTCTGTGTCTAAAATAGCTATCTCATGCCATCAGCGATGCTTTCTCGAGTTCATTAACCTGCTTCCTATACTGGGGATGAGGCACCTGTGTCACGCATCTAAAAGCTTTTGCAAGTATAACATATCGCAGTATTTAAATGACGTGTTGTTCTAGTCAGCGAGAACTTGGCCAACGGCCAAGGGAACGCGAAAGTCTGTGCCAGTAACTGTGTGCAGGCGCCTGAGACAACGGCTACCTTAGGCACTCAGCTTAGGTACAGGTAGGTTTTCATCAGCCACTTAATCACCTCTGCTCAGGGTAAAGCAGCAACTGCTCAGGCTTGACATCTAAAACAGATCAAGGAGACAAGATTTGTCGAGGGTGACTACTAGGTACCTAGATATTTGAGGTAAGGTATACAGAGTCGACGGCAGAACGAAATCTTTTAGCAGTGTGACGTCAACGTTCAGCTGATGTCGATACATAATGTCGGGTAGTTCCAGAGGATCAGGGGTGCAGACAACCAACTCCATCATAAGAGTTCACGTGCAGCACATCTTAATAGTAATGACCTTCTATAGCCAGTACATGTTATCGTCAACACAAAGCAAACGAGACTGACTGGGATAGGAAATCTCTCTTCCGTCGTAACGATCTTGAAAATTTGCAAGGGCGAACTAAGTTTGAGACCTTCGTCCTAACTTGAGACAGGGGCTATCTCAGGTGGAATGACAATAACAATTACAAAGAACATGACAGATTCTATGAGCCAAGGAACTGTATGAGTGTCTATGCAGGCGCTCTCGCGATCGCATGCATATGCAGGAATAGGGTGATGAAGAAGTCCAGAAATCACCCTCGCAGTTGAGGCCATCACTTGCATTCCATGAATATTCATAAGCCACGACCTGAAAGGATGCGACGAACTTCAGCTCAAGGCCAAGCATCAATTCTCTAGACCAGGGCCAACGCCCGCGCAAATTGAAGCCCAGCATTGCGTCACTTGGGGAACTGCGGAAAACCCCTGTCAAGAAGCCGTCGCCTGTCAAAAATACAAATCAGGGGATGGAGGCTAGTTTGGAGCCCAGGGACTCGGAAGCCCCTGGTTCCAGGTTTTGAAGATTCGAGATGGAGATTAGACGACGAGAAAGAGCGCTATGCATTTATCAGCACACACCTCACATGCCTAAAAACGACCTGATTGATGTCAGAGATGGCCCAGACAGGAAAGGGAAAAGAAACCGTAGAGGTCTAGGCTCCTATTTTCTGCATGACAAGATGTCTCGAAGTATGGTTTTGAAAGATGGAAAGATGAGACTTGGCTGTATTAAAG
>PVPY01000130.1:0-26054 GCA_002982035.1 Fusarium algeriense
CCCGCCGCCCACCCCGAGAGAGATACTGCTGGCCGGTTCGTGCCATCGGACAACGCGTTTGCGTATCAAACGGGAAACATCAAGGTTAAGGCAGGACACAGTGATAAGAATACAATTGGTGCTGTCGAAAACGCACTTCTTTTGGCAGAGGTTGTCAAGAAGTTCCTTGCTGAAAACATCACCCCGGAAATCCCCAATGGCAACGAAAACCGCAGGGAGACCTCTGTTTCATAAGTGAGGATTCCCTAAAGTTGATCCCGGCTTAGGTCAACCAGGGTATAGAAGCCTTTGCGCTGTTAGCGGGGGAGGGTATCGCAGAAGATTGCAAAGTTCATCTCATACATATGGAAGAGAGCCCAGGTTTATCTTTTTTCCGCATGCAGCATAAGCTGTATAAGCTGAGTAAGATTTACCGAAGGGAATATCTAGGAAAACCCAGAGAAGCAATCCCCTGCAGTCAGGATTAGCTGCAGTCGATTGAGGTATGGCTGTTGCGTAACGCCAAACTTTAGGCGGGACTAGGCATAAAGCCTGGTCGATCTTATTATGGGACTCATACGGTGAATTATTCTATAGCTCCTCCAGGAGTCGACAAAGCTGGTTCTTGTTCTCATGGTGTCAGAACGGACTGCCCACTGCTGCAATTGGCGTCGGTGTATTAATCCTCTTCACTGTACAACTGAATCGCATACGACAAACATATCTCGGGCGGCATGCTTCAAGCAGGCAGCAGGATACTTCCGTACCGGTAATCTTGCTATAAAAGAGCATTGTGATATCCATGACCCACCTTGTCTGCTGCAGCAGGCAGTCTTGCCAACAACATCAAAGATCATCAATGAATGGTCTATGGTGAAAACCCTCCCTACTCACTTGCTTGACCAAATGGACTGCAAGAATGCAGAACCACTAACTACCTCAACAAACCTTACCCACTATGGCTGGGTCAATAACCGACCAATTGTTGTACAACAGTTTGAAATCCCAGGAATCAATCATGAATATCATGGTACAGAGGCACCTGGTATGATGTATTCTAGTGTATTTGTTCGAGAATTGATGGAAGGATAAAATGGGATGGCTAAATGATGAAAAATAATAGTTACAATACACTCAGCCCTTCACGAAGCTGGCATTCCCCCTACCAGTCGCAGCTGCTCAGGCGCTAATTCAAGACTATCGGGATTCCTAAGTTATCTGTTAGAGGGGGAGGACAGTACTACAACGAGAGTCACGCCACGAAGCCATTGCGTTGATGATTGGTGACTCTATTGATACGAAACCCTATGAGCTGGGATCTGTTGAATCATTCAACTAAATCATTTGACACCGTCTGGTCAGACACAAATACCCCCGAGTCCCTTAATCCCAGTCTTTATCTTAGAGCAGAGGCTAGATAGAATACCGCGTCGCCGGAAATACCAGAGACTTGTCACTTTTAATTATCACCGCGAGAAAAGTGCAAGTCCTGAATAGCAGTCATGATCTGGAGAGCGACTTGTTCCGTTCGAATATGCTTGACGCTGGCTTTCATTCCTTCAATGTCACCCATCGTGGCGATGACAGACTCCGCGATTTGCCGGTTTTGGTGAGTGATTCCTTCCGCGAGCAGCTTCTTCACCATTTCCATAAGGACAAGAACATTCTCGGCAGCGCCAATAGCATTCTTTGCGCTCTCTCCGTCCTTGACCTTGATGTTTCCACGGTAGTAGGCAAAAGTAGTAGACATTAGCCAAGATGAATCGTGAGGAGGAAGACTTTCTGCCATCGTGTCTGTCGAATAGCACAATCGATATTGGTATCGGAGAAGGTCTGGCTTGTGGTGGTGAATCGTTAACGGTTGATCTGGGTGTGAATGTCAGCATGAAGTGCAAGGGAAGAGAAATGGGAGGATTCTCACGAACGCGTATTGAGGGAATTACGCTCTAGTAAGATAGGGTTGGGATATGTATGGAGTTGGATGCGTTTGTAGATTCACCCGCTGGGTTGTGCCTGTCCTGACGTGCTTGGTAGTTAGGGTTGCGAGGTTTCTTCTTTTCGCCAGTGGGCTTTGTCTGGATCAACTGACAAACGATCGTAGAGTTGAATGGCGGAAAGGCACATGCCGTTTGTTTGTATATCCAGATTCTGCCAGTGCCTGGCAGTGACAGCGCGACCCTACTCTGCTTGTCGGAGCTGTCAAGTCAGGTTGGCCAACCGATTACTTGGGAAAACTTCTAATTCGAACAAATTCCCACGCTGTGAGGTCAGAATCTTAGAGGCTGACAACTGAGTGGGAAGCCATGGTTGGCATCGTCACTAAAGTTTTGCCCATCGATACTCTGCAACGTAGCACGCGGCCTTGTCAAAGAGTTCCTTCTGCTGTACCCAAGCGCAGCTCCTACAACTGACCAAATTGGTGACAAGGTCAGTGCCTTCAAAGTCTTGAGTAGTGTTGATGCTGTGGTAGTGGTGCAGTGGGCATCCAGCGTCAAGCTTGGCTTGTTTGGTGCAGCGGTGTGTGAGACACGAAGGAAAAGAAGAAATTTGCCCACCTCGAGATGGGCATGTTGGCCACTATTGATCCTGAAGCTGGAGTGATGCGTATCGAGGCGCAACTCTCGCCAACTTCTTTTATCTTGGATCCAAGTTGTCGTGTTCGAGGAGGATTTGCCATGTACTACTGGTGGAAGAACCCTGCGCGCGTGGAAGGCGTCTCTGGTCATCAAGAGGACGACTGGGTGTTTACTGCGGGTGGCTACCGTCCCAGCACATTACCCCAACTCGGAGCGCTTATCTATCAGCTGGTCCTGGAATAACACAGTATCTAAACTTGGTGAGGCATACTTTGCTATCACGCCAAAAGCCTGCATGGGCGGTGGACATCTTCGTGCTACACTCAGCCTAGGACCACCCTCAGCTTTTCTTTGACGCAACGGTGGATTTCTTGATCAACTATGACCCTTTCTTCTTCCAGGGTGAAAGTAAGATCACCGTCGGAGTCAAATACGATATGGACTTGTGGCTTGTGCATCTTCATATCAACATCCAGATCGGAGCGGTCCTGCATATTCAAGGACCACCTATGTCTGGCTTCGTGTATGTTGACTTCTGAGTGTTTGGCTTTGACATTGCATTTGGTGGTGAGCCAAACAAAGATAAGGATAAGGTCTTGCTTCTTGATGAGTTTTACCGACTTGTTCTTCAAACGGGAACAGGCCCCAAGGCTATATCGGGCCCAGATCCATTGACGACGCCCAATACAGCGCACATCTTTTCCGGGGAGACAGGCATCCTTGCACCAGCGAAATCATCCACGCCGACTAATTCTACAGCCTGGAGAGTACAGGGAGGGTTCTTCTCGTTCTCCGTGTCCTGCCGGTTCCCTACAAATCATGTCGCCTTTGGTGACGAGAAAGACGCCAAGGAGACGAAAGCCACAGATGCTCTCTTCGCTAAGCCCATGCATGAAACTCGGGCGCTAAATGTGGTACTTACTATCAAGACCCAAAAGAAAATGACCGACAATGAGGGTAAAGTTCACCTCGAACATGATATAAGTCATACTTGGAGCTGGGCACAGATGACGAAATCTGCGCCAGGGGTCTGGGGTCTTTGTATGTGTTCTTGTCCGCTTTTCTTGTTGAACATGGCCATCGCTAACTTTCTCTTAGGCGATGAATCGAAGGATCCCTCGAAGAACCTTAAGCAAGTCAAAGACCTACTGAACGAGTCCAGTGGCAAGTCGTCATTGGTTGCTTCAGGTTTTCGACTAGCAGTACCACCTTCAACACCATCCGTAGAAGTCATTCCAGCTTTCAATGCCCTCAAAGCCATGCGTTACAAGGTCCCTAGAAAGACATTTCCTTCTTTCAAGTCTGCCAGTGAAGCGTGGCAGCCACGTGTTACGCAACCAGACAATGACGAAGCCGGAACTGCTTATGAGGAGGTGCGGCAACGTGGGAAGAAAGTAGACCAAAAGCGGGTGGACAATGACATTGACCTCTGGGCGTCTGCGCTTGGCTGGGGCAAGTTGACTGGTGCAAAGGCGTTGAGCGGTGTCACGCCTGAGATCTTGCAAGACGCGTGACATGGAACAGCTTCTGGTTGCGCCGCCATTGTTGGGTTTAGATCCTTATTCTTGGTCCCCCTCATCCGATCGAATGTACTGAGTCCCTATAATCCGAATGCCATCCTTTGCAGGCGTGTACATGCTGCCGGCGACCACCCCTCTATTGTCCGTGACTGCCCCGTTGTAGGTAGTAGTCAGGTTCACCCCGCGGTCCTGGTAAAGTCAGTCTTCATTACGGTATCACAGACTGAGAGCCGCTCACCTGATCCTCGGCCTTTGTTGGTACCTTGTGCATAGCTCTGATCCACTGGCTCAACTTTTCGGATATGCCCCGGAAGCCGCTCCTCTCTTCATCCTCATACTTACACATGTCGATGTGATTTGCTTCAATCGATTGCCCGTCGAAACCTGGAAGAACCGCTGACTTCTTGGGAACTATAAGAACCCTCTTGCCCAGGATTCTCGTCGATAACGCTTCGAAGAAGCATTCGACTTCAACAGGAGCCCCGGAGCGGTCCCGAGCCTTCAGAAATTTCAGGAAGGCTTCATTTATACTGACGAGCTTCGCAGATCGCTCTTCAAGGTCCCTGACGTCTTCCTTCTTCGTTTCACTGAAACAGTCCACAACTCTCAACGCCATACTGCCCCATTGCGCTTTATTGGAGCCCTCGAAGGGTGTCCCGAGGAATATTACTCCACAGGTGCGGTTGACAAGGGAGGCAGCGGCCGAGTCTGCACCATGCTGTCTCGATAATGCATTGGCCACCACCAGTCCTCCGAGACTATGTGCAACGAATATGATTGGCCGGTCCGTCTACTCTATGTATCAGCTTGTGGATTCTTCTCAACCGGACGACGGGACTTCCTACGCTCTCAGTGCGATCTCGCAACCCAATCAGGCTTTGGAACAGTGCCGTGGAATGATTATCAATGGTCGTGCCCACAGGTATATTCTTGGGCCCATAAACGGGATAGAAGTGTGCAAACGCCGCATTATATCCAAAGGAAAGTATTCTCGCGCTCGGACATATTTGAGGGAGGTGGTCCTTCGGCCAGAATACTGCTCCAGGAGTCCCTGGCGCATAGGTCCAAGTATTGATTCGATTGCCACCCAATCCGTGAACAAAGACAATACTGGCCTTGTCAATAATGTGTAGAAGTATATCGGTGGGTTACTTTGACTCACTCGACGTTTGGTTTCTCGGGTTCAAAGAGAACAGTCCCTAGTCCATTGCTTTCAGTCATTTTACAGGATCTGGATGAAGTTGATTTGAGAAGGAGAGAAGACGAAGTTGATGTATACTTTGCTTCTACAGCTGAACTTGTCCAAGCGACCCCTCTCAAGCCTCATCTCAGCCAAATTCTGGAGCCTGGTCACTAGGTCTAGGGGATGTAAAAAAACGTCCGACGTGAAGATCTGGTTTTGTATGGTGAAAGTGAATCCCATGTCAGACATATTTTGACATCCCCAGGCGGGTTCGAGATCGCGGCTGTGCTCACTTACTTCAGCTCCGCGCTGAGTCGGAAGGCGGCGCCTCACTGCTTGAGCAACGAATATCATTCGCCTACAAGTAGGCGGACAACAAATCAGGTGCATATTAATTGCGCCCAGAGAAGCAACAGTAGAGCATTCAACAAGACCAGAAACGTCTTGCAGTAAACCATAGAGTGGCTCGCTCTGCCTAAGAACTATGGCTATCAATGGCTCCCGGCGCCCTCACAGAGGTTGCATGACCAGTGCCTTTTGCCCAGGTCCTTTGCTTCCATCAATAGTCTTTTCTTTTGAACAACATACGATGATCGGCTCCTCACTCAGGAACTCCTTGTCTTACTCTTGAGAAAGATTACCATCTTCCCACGTCTTCCAGTTAACCCGCGATCCATAACGAATCATGCCAAATGTGACTCAAACTGCCAGCTTGGGGCCTTCTAACTGTAATCAGGGTGTAATTTTGGGCACCCTATCGGTAACTGGGGAAAACTCTACGGCCGCAATTATTGGTTTGGGCCCATGTGGACTTGAACCGGAAATATACTGATTTATGACAGCCAACCAGACGGTTCACCAGTGTATGAATTCCGTGCCCTGATATTAACAGACCTGTCTCACCTGATACAGATGCTGAGAGGAAGAGGACTTCAACCCTTCCTCACGAACGGTGCGAGATATCGAATTGGTTGTCTCCCCTAGACTACTCCAGTGCGCACGATGAGTTCTCGAGTCGCGCTCGAAAAGGTGCGGGGAAATGGTTACTCGACTCGCAAGAATATGATGAGTGGGAAAATGGAGATGTCCAAAAGCTTTGGTGTGTCGGAAAACGTAGGCACCACATTGTTGGGCTCGAATAGACACGAGGCTAACTCTGACCATAGCTGGGGCAGGGAAAACAATTATGGCGTAGGTGGACTGTCTTTTTCGGACCTCCGTTTCACCATGGATTCCAAGCCTAACTATAAACACAGGGCAATTGTGATCCAAAGTCTAAGAGATCTCCGACAGCAGTTCAAAGATGCCCCGAATATCAAAATAGCCTTTCTTTATCTTACCTACAAGGAAGAGACTTCCCTGGCACAGCTTCTGGGCTGCGTTGCGAAACAGCTGATTGAAGGTGAAATTCCTACCCCAAAGCCCTTGAGGGAACTATGGGAGGAAAATGTCAGGAGAGGGAACAAAGTTTCAGCACCGCCTCTAGGCCAGCTGGACACGCTGCTTGCGGAGCTGGCACAGGACAAGAAAGTGTTCATCATCGTAGACGCCTTAGATGAGCTGAAAACTGACCGGCAAAAGCTTGTGGAGCATCTCTCTCGAGTTCACAGGGATGTGAAAATGCTGTTCACGTCTCGGCAACTAGAAGACTTTGAAGAGCTATCCAAAGGATTCAAGAAAATAGAGATTACAGCTCACAAGGAGGATATTCACGGGCATATCGATGATGTCGTCCGCGGCAGCACGCGATTACGAAAATTCATGAAGCTCGATAGCAGACTCGAACTAGAACTCAAACATGAAGTAACCAGAAAGTCAGATGGAAGGTGGGTGAAATGCCTGTCTTGTGTTTATGTGTATACTCTTACCCTTTGGCTACAATATTGACCATTTCAGTTTCCTCTTAGCGCGCCTTCATCTCAATCGTCTAGCGGATCAACTTACTCTAGATGCTGTCCGTGAGCAGCTGAAAAGGCTTCCTCTAGAAGTCAACCAGACGTACGATGATATCATGGAACGCATTGATAAACAAGGGGAAGAGAAAAGGGACGCTGCCAGGACAATCTTGTCCTGGATTGTATTCGCTCGCCGGCCTTTATCCGTAAAGGAGATCAAACATGCATTGGCTGTTCGCGCAGGGGATGAAACATTCAATACAGGGCGAATGTTCTTGACAGAAGACATCACGGCGTTCTGTTGTGGGCTCGTGGTTCTTGAAGCCAAGGAGAAGACTGTCAAACTGGTCCATTACACAGCCCAGGACTACTTCAACGACACCACCAAAGCAAAGCTGTTCCCTGGGTTCGAGTTGAATATTGCACTTGTATGCTCCACATACCTCTGCATGGAACCATTTGAGCAACTGGAAGATAGCGAACGGCAGATACCCCCAGCAGCGGAGGAGTATCCTGAGCCTGAATACTCCATCGCCGCCGATGATAGCTCCGATGACCTTAGACCCAGCTCTGCTAGAGGTCGACGCCCCTTCTCCTCGGCCAGATATCATAGGACTCCCACGGTTCAGGCTTTCCATACGAATCTTGTCAACAACCCATTTCTTAGTTACGCTGGCGAATACCTTGACCAACATTTCCGGAAAGCCCAAGAAATACGGACAGCGAACCCAGATAATCCAGAAATTTCGACACAATTCGACGAAGTCCTGCGACGAGTGAAGCAATTGATCACGGAACCCTTCAAGCGGAACTTCTATTGCCGCCTGTTGTATGAGAAAAACATATACTTCCGCGATACGCTTCTCGAGGCCTTCCAAAGGAGAGAAATAATTCCCTTTGGCGAATTTAATGATGAGGACCAGTATTCTTTTGATCAATCTCTCGAGAGTCCATCTGAAGAAACCAAGGAATCGGAAAGTCACAGATCAGAGGACTCCGCAGAGTCAATTTCAGCAACTGCCATGAATGAGTTGTGGAAAATACTGCAGCACAGAATCATAAATCACCCCTTGGTTGATCGCCCAAGCTCTCCTTCATCCTTCGACAGTGCTTCCGAGATACCTGTGTCATTCTACTCGGAAAGATCTGCTTATAAGTCTCGAGGTATGAGATTAGCTGACATAAACTATACGCCACTGCACCTGGCTGCCTTTGTCGGTTCTCCGGACCTGATTGAATATCTCATGTCCCTTGACATGCGGCCTAAAGTTGACGAACTGGATTCATTCGAACAGTCTCCACTCGTGGTTGCTCTGAAGAAGGGCTACACAGACGTGATATCGGCACTTCTCAAACACGGCGCAACTGTAGACCTGAAGAGCCCATTCGGTCACGTACTTCTTCTGTACGCAGCCCAAAAAGACAACTTTGGAACTGTAGAGACGATTCTTAAAAGTGCTATAGGCAACCGTATTTCGCAACTTTCGACTCAGGAGTTCACACTGGCGCTGTATCTCCAGACCGCGAAAGTTTGGATCTCAGCTTGGCTCCCACATATTCTGCTTGGACCTGGAGAGATATCATCGACAGTGCAAGCCGTTAATGATCAAACATCCAGCACTCATACCTCCGAACCTACCACGATCCCCCCGAGTTTCATACAACTTTTGTTAGAAACACACAGCTGCAATGTTTCTAATCTTTCAGGAGTTCTGGAAACTTGCGATATTTCCACGCCCCTCGGTCGTCTATTTCTCAAAACCGCCTTCTTTCTTGCCATCGAACGAAATGCATTGGATGTGGTAGCCGCCCTGTTACAAAGGAAGATCGATGTCAATATGCGCGATTGTGAGCATCAAACTCCTTTACACCGGGCCACTTCGCGCAATTCACTTCCAATTGTAGACTTGCTCTTGAGGAATAGGGCTAAGGTAGATATCCGTAATATGGACGGAGAGACAGCATGGTCGGCCAACGCATATACAGGCCAAGACAAAGAACCCAGTCAGTAAAATCCTCACTCTGATAATCCAACCGAGCTAACTAACCTGTGATCTCAAAAGTTCTCAAATTGCTTCTCGAATACGGAGCAAATCCTAACGTCAGAGGCCACTGGGGTGTTTCGAGGCTCTATAATGCAGCTGCTTGGGGCAACGCTGAAGATGTCAAGTTCCTTTTGGGGTGCGGAGTCAACCCTTCACTCAAGACCGATTTTGGCTGGGCGCCCCTCCACTGGGCTGCGCATAATGGCAATCTCGACTGTGTGCATTTGTTGATGGACGCAGGCGCCGACCTGAACGCGATTTCAGACCGAGGCACAACCCCCCTTGATCAAGCATTGATAGGGAAAAATGACGACATAGCTCAGGTTCTTGAAAGCCGTGGGGCGAAGACTGCATCACAAATCTACGCCGACTAGTGGGTTTTCGAAAGGGTAACTTATTACGATGGCATCTATGAATGAATATGAGGGTGACGGAGAGGATGACGATATGAAAGAGGAGGTTGGGGGAAATGATAATGGTTTGCACGACATTGATGAAGGGAGATAATGGGAATTGCCAGATGAATGCAGAGATACCAGCGGGAGAATTGGCCGAGGCAGAGGCTGAGGGAGCCTACGGGGGTTGACTGAGATAGAGTAGATTACTACGAGGTATAACCAAGTTGTGCTTCCCGGACTAATAGAGAGGTACTTTCAACAGTCAAGTGATGGATGGATCAACAGGATAAATGCCAGAGGGATATTAATGTTCATGAGAGTTATCTATCTGGTACTTCTCTCTGTCTAAAGGTGTATAACTGAAGCTATAACTAATTAACATGATAGTGGTATCACGGATCGACGGTTTTGGTGTAGGTTAATAGCTTACCTATGGATTGGCAGGTATCCCGCGGATTTCCCACGGATTTCCCTTAGACAACTCCTCAGCCTTTCCATACTCGAGATACCCCGAAACCCCGAAATATCATGTCAATCTATCAACTCTTCGGCGAAATAGAAAACGGCTTTCAACATCGGCTCCCATAAAGTTTTCATCCTTTCCTTCTATTGGACCGCATTTCTGGGGTAAACCGGATCCCTGGGCCATAACCCGCAAAGATCGGCATTGTCAACACCATAATCATGGTTCCGGAGAATCTTGACAACGCGATGCCGTCACCGCTTTAACCCCATACTCTTCAAGCTATCTGTAAGTGGCAATTAGTGCCGTCTGTACATACGACTTTGCGAGTATATCGGAGTATTTGTGGCTTTCTTATAAGGAGAGGTGAAAGGTTAGCTGAGAGCATGACCGTTACATCCCCACATCTTCCCCGCGATTTCTTATAAAGAACAGGTTTGAATCGGTCCGAAAAGTCTGGGGATCGACTAATACGTGGAATCTCTACGCTTCGGCTCAGAATAGTTGATGCTCACGGCAAGGACGGATCACGATGTAGTGTAAATAGATAGAAAGGTTGGACATATATATCGTCACATCGCGCGAACAATTTACACAATCAGATCTGTGTCTCAGTTGCCCACCATGACACCCCCACACGTTGTGATACAATTCCTCTTTGCATCTCTAGCTCTCGGCCAGCAGATCTACCTTGATGCAAAGGGTCCTACTGAGCGTCCTCAATGCAAGCCCACAAAGACACATGAGCCAAAATACACATATACACCATTTAGTTATACCCTCTCTGAGACTGTGAGGTATGCTACTTCGGTGCCATCTCCCACTACAACGACTACATACGCAAACCCACCAGAGTCACTCATCTCTCTTGTTCCCTCACTATCCTTCACAACATGGGGAAAATGGGATCCAAATGCCACCACCAAGGCCTCGGACACAGATGATCCTTATGGACGAGCTGCGTGGACTGCTCTTTGGGAACATGCAAACCCACCCAACTTCACTGAGACGGGAATCTTTAGTACAACTGTATCTCCCACTCCCATTCCAAGCAGTGAACTCGTTCTTCCGCCACGAGATTACTTTGGTCCTTCAGATTGCTACAACTTCCCCAAGAACTTTAGCTTCGGAGTTGCTAGCTCTGCGAGTCAAATCGAGGGCGCTACCGCGGAGGAAGGCAAGGCACCCTCTTTGATGGACATTCTTGTCCGAGATGATCGCCCGAAGGACTATATTACGAATGAGCATTATTATTACTACAAGCAAGATATTGAGCGCGTTGCTGCTATGGGAGCTAAGCATTTCTCTTTCAGTATCGCATGGACAAGAATCTTGCCTTTTGCTTTACCTGGTACGCCTGTGAACCAAGAGGGTATTGATCATTATAATGATGTGATCAACTTTATTCTTGAGAAGGGCATGACTCCTGAGGTTACCCTACTTCACTTCGACACACCCCTTCAGTTCTTTGGCAGCAATCTCACCAAAGCTGCTGATCGACCTGAGATCGGCTATGTCAACGGTGGTTATCAGAACGAGACTTTCCAAGATGCATTTGTCCACTACGCAAAGGTAGTCATGGCGCACTATGCTGATCGCGTGCCTGTTTGGTTCACCTTCAACGAGCCTCTTCTCTACTCATACAACGCTCTTGCAATCAACAATGTTGTTAAGGCTCATGCACGAGTTTATCACTGGTATAAGGAGGAGCTAGGCGGAAAAGGAAAGATTGCTCTCAAGTTTAACAACAACTTTGGTGTTCCCAGGGACCCCAAGAGTGAAGTTGATGTCTACGCTGCGGATCACTTCAACTCGATCCAATTGGGACCATTCTGCAATCCTATTTACCTTGGAAAGGACTACCCTGAGTCTTTCAAGAAGACGTTTGACGATTATGTCCCGTTGAGTGAGGATGATCTCAAGTACATTGGCGGGACAGCTGATTTCCTTGGCATTGATCCCTATACTGCTACAGTCATCGCACCACCAGTTCCAGACGACAAAGACAGTATTCTCGAATGCGCATCAAACTCCTCCTCAACATTCCGTCCCTACTGCGTCAACCAAACAACCACAACCACAAACGGATGGAACATCGGCTACCGTTCCCAAAGCTACGTCTACATAACACCCACCTACCTACGCAGCTACCTGAACTACCTTCACAACACATGGAAGACACCCGTCGCCCTCACAGAGTTTGGTTTCCCCGTCTACGGCGAAGCAGACAAGGAATTGTCAGATCAACTATTTGATACGCCGCGAAGTATTTACTACTTGAGTTTCTTGTCCGAGACACTCAAGGCGATTTGGGAAGATGGTGTTGAAGTTGTTGGAGCGTATGCGTGGAGTTTTGCGGATAATTGGGAGTTTGGAGATTATGATCAGCATTTTGGTATTCAGACTGTCAATAGGACGACGCAGGAGAGGAGGTATAAGAAGAGTTTCTTTGATATGGTGGATTTCATGAAGGCGCGTGGTGTAGAGTAACGAGGAATAAGATTGCAGTGCTATATATAGCTGAATTATAAGTAAATTGTTTGTTCAGGTCTTTTGTTTGTGTTTGACTTACACACAGTACCCGTCATGGACTCGACTCGTCTTCTGTAAGAACTGTCGCCGTTGCATTTGTATGCTGTCAACTACATTAGAGCCAGTCTGGACATGATGCTGGTATGACCATTCTATGTGACCCTTACACTAAGAACAGAGATGGTCGCTACTAGTTCTCCCTTACCATCAGGTAAGATTAAGGAGTTTTGCTGGGTCTGAGTTTAGTGTGCTATAACAAAGACGAAGACTACCCAAACTTCAAAGTCGTTCTGGCACTGAGTAGAGACTGCACAGGAGAGATTTCTCTCTAAAGAACACCTTGAGAGCATCTATTGTCAAATGTCAGAGTTGTGAGCTGCCGCTGATGGACTCTCGGCTGAAAGTCTCACACAAAGCTTCGAGGAGTTGACTTGGGCCGTTACACTTTGCTGAACTGTCAGTAAGTCGTGGCTCCTAACACTAACCTTGACAAACCACGCCTGTCTGTAGATGCCCTGTCACTGTCTTTGACTTCACTTACAGTTACTCCTGAGTTTAAACTTCTCTGGGGTCATTGTGCTTTACCCGACTTTCGGCGCTCACGGTCTCTTACAAACTCCTCATTCGCCACTACATGATCCATCATGATCCATCTTCCCACAAGCATAAAGCTTTGATCATATAACGTCCCTATACCAACTTACGATAAATTCTCTAGCGTAACAACGAATGCATGATCCGTGGATCTCCCCAGACGGCTATAACGTAATATCTCCAGAATCAACTGGGGCCCCGGATTTCAGCCCAAGTCTTGGCTTTTGAGGGGTATTTTGGAGTCTTTTAATTTGGTATGCAGTAGTTTTTGAAGAGACACGCAAGAACTATCCTTGCTATTCACCTTGATATCTCTCGGTGTGGACATGGATGGCGGACTAGTTGACCTTGGCTTGGAGTTTTGAGACATATAAACTGGGCGCAAAGGTAAAACGTTAGTCATAGTAAGGCATATTTTGATGAGTTAAGTATGGTTTCTATCCTAAAGTCTAGGTAATATATTTAATTAGTCTCTAAAACGTACCATAATCTTAATGAGGGAGTGTAGTCTCAGCTGGTCATAGATCTCGCCTCCAGATGCTGTAAGGTGACCCGCAAGGCGTCGATGACATTTACAAGGATGTTCGGATCCGTTGACGTTGAATAACGACTGTGGCACTCGTCGGGAGGAAGGCAACAGCAGCCCGCGTAGAGGTTAATTCCAACGTTAATCGTTGTGAGGTCATGTCCAGGCACTTTTACATAGAATGAAGAGATTAGCGGAGCGCCTATCCTAAGCCTTCTGATCATTTCAGCTGGTCAAGTCCTTATCTATGCTTATAATAACCATCCAATAGGTACAGGATTCAGCCTAAGCTGTCAGCTTTGACGCAGCGGAGTGGGTGTGACTGAGCGCCCGAGGCTGGCTTCATGTTCCGGATCGACAGTGCATCGAGGCGTACAGCAAGGCAGGCCTGATTCACAATAACAAATTACAAGATTGATGTAAATGTCTCAGCCTCTTCCGAAGCTGAATTTTCATGACACAAAAGTTTGTGATAGAATGTTGGTTCTCAGAACTAACTAGTCATGTTGACTCTCTGCAAGCCAGAAATAAGCCTCCCGAAACTCTTCCCCAAATCATCTGTGCCGTTTTTACCAAAGCATTCATCATCTGTGCTTATTCCTGCCAAGCAACGTCTGGGCCGTCAGAGTGCGGAGAGGATCCCTGACCCCGAGACGACCAAAAAGGAAAGTGATTCCCGCTTACCACGGGCTCTCCGCATTCACAGCTGGGGTCGAGTTGGGGAATTAGCTAATAATAAGGTAAAAATTATTGGTTTTTTTAAGCATGCAGTTAGAGTTGTTTTGCCTTGGAGTATCTCGTAAGTGGCTAGAGTCAGTCAACTAAAACCACTGACTAAACTAACTTTTTACTGGTATCAGTGTGCGGAGAATGGAAATCTGTATCCCTGCTTGGTACGAGATAAAGATCATGTGAACGTGATGATATTATTCAAGGGGTGGACAACAAAAGTACCCACTGAGAGAACAAGTCACTCAATCAGAACACTCAGTGGTCAGAGACATCCCTGGCTATCTTGAGGCCCTGTCTGTTTTCCCCGCAGAGAACAGACGGCAGATACTGGTAGATAAACATTGGAGCCAAGACCGCGGTAGGACCGGGGGTGTTTGGAGAATTGAAGCAGAGCCTATCTCAAAGAGAACTTTTTACTGACCTTCCTTAAGGGGCGTGGCTTAGTTTGATAGCAGTGGATACAATAGAAATCTCTTAACAGATCCTCACTGTAACACTACGACAAACACAGCCATTGGAGATGTCGTACAGGATCAGGCCTCGGAGCAATGTGCCAAAGCTTATCTCTTCCCGAGCTTCTAGAAACTAAATGAAATGAGCCTTGACTCTGCGCTTTTTTTCCTTCGTTCAACCTCGGCGCCATAATCAAGTGCCGGGCCGATCTTTGCTAATTGGAGTTGGCGTAACTATAGCGATGAGACAAAATCAACGGGTGAAAAAAAAGCCTTCAAATCTGCCCTGCGCCCGAGTCGAGAGACAAAGTGAAAGAATGTCTTGAATTCTAGATTCTGTGCTGTGCAGCAGTGACGAAGAGAATTTACAGTACAAATGCACATTGGAGGCGAGGCACTCACACACACCCAAACTTGCCACAATGTTACATGCAGATAGCAAGCAAGCACTTTTCAAGGATCTTTGACCCCATTGAGAGGCTGTTGGACCGATGATCTTGGAATTAAAGCCAACACTAAAGCCAACCCCAGTTCCACACTCAGCAAAACTCGTTACGTGATTGATCTTCACACAGACGGGCGTGTGTCTGACTCTGTCCGCCTAGGGTTCCATTGAGCAGCATTACATGGGCTGCCACTTTGAGCTTGGTCGTCTTGGCATTTTGACAATGATACTGTACCTAATTGATAGCAGAATTCGGCTACCTGGGGCTGTCTGTCGTGTGGTTAGGTTACGTTACCTTAATAAGAGACGATCAAGAGAGGGCCGTATTCGGTATATAGCTGTGCTCATCCCTCTCCCTCTGCATCTCTTTCTTTGTCCCTCCATTCTTTCGTGCAACGTTGAACCTTGGGGAATCTTGACAAATCGCCAAGGTCCTTGGCTCTTAGATCCCCCAGAAGCTTGGTTTTCCTCTAGGCAGCTTGGCCTTCTTCACTTGGCAGCTTGGCCTTTTCTTAACCATCTTGGCCTTCTCTTTAAAGAACACCAATCATCACAATGAGCGGGGGAAACGACGTCGAGAAGACGGATCTTGGCTACGATGCCACTGCAGCTCCCACCAAGGATGTAGGCATCGGCGAAGATCGTCACATTCGCGGTCTCGAGACCAGCGCTGAGACGTCGCTGCATCGAGGTCTCAAGGCCCGTCATATTACCATGATTGCCATCGGTGGTGCGATTGGTACGGGTCTTATCATCGGTACTGGCAAGGCTTTGGCTCAAGCTGGTCCTGGTTCGGTTTTTATCTGTTATACTCTTGTTGGTTTCGTCGTCTTTCTTGTCATGGCTGCTCTGGGTGAAATGGCTGCTTGGCTTCCCATGTCCGCCGGTTTCACTGGTTATGCTTCGAGATTCTGCGATCCTTCGCTTGGTTTTGCGCTTGGTTGGACGTGAGTATTTATTTATTTTTTTTTGATGTTATACAAGTCACGCGAGCTAACACTTTGGGGCAGTTATTGGTTCAAATACATCATCGTCACGCCTAATCAACTCACTGCTGCTGCGTTGGTCATTCAATACTGGGTTGATAGAGACAAGGTCAACCCCGGTGTTTTTATTGCCATCTTCTTAGTCATCATCGTTGTCATCAACTACTTCGGTATTCGATTCTTTGGTGAACTCGAGTTCTGGCTCTCTTCGTTCAAGGTCATCACCATCATTGGAATCATTCTCTTCTCTCTGATTCTCGCCCTCGGCGGTGGTCCTGATCATGACCGAAAGGGTTTCCGATACTGGAGCAACCCTGGGTACGTTTCTCACCTCTCTTCCTCACTGGCTCTCGCTAACAATAACAGCGCCTTCAAGCCTTATATCATGACTGGCGATGCTGGACGATTCCTCGGCTTCTGGTCTTGCATGGTTAACGCTACCTTTGCCTACCTCGGAACTGAGCTCGTCGGTGTAACAGTTGCTGAGGCCCAGAACCCCCGCAAGACCATCCCTCGCGCCATCAAGCTGACCTTCTACCGAATCCTCTTCTTCTACTGTCTCTCAGTCCTCCTCGTCGGCATGATCGTCCCCTACGACTCCCCTGAGCTTGCCTTTGCCAACAAGTCCAAGGCCGGTGCTTCTGCCTCGCCCTTTGTCGTTGCTGCCGATATCGCTGGTGTCCAGGTCCTCCCTCACATCGTCAACGCGTGTATCTGCGTCTTTGTTTTCTCCGCCTCCAACTCTGATCTGTACATTGCTAGCCGAACCCTCTACGGTCTTGCTTCTGACGGTTCTGCCCCTGCTATCTTCAAGAAGACTGACAAGCACGGTGTTCCCATCTACGCCCTCGCCATGTCTGCTTCGTTCTGTCTTTTGGCCTTCATGAACGTTTCCGACGACTCCACCAAGGTCTTTGGCTACTTTGTCAACCTAACCACCATCTTCGGTCTCATGTCCTGGATCTCTATTCTCACAACTCACATCTGGTGGTGCCGCGCAAAGAAGGCTCAAGGTCTTGCCAACGAGGCTCTTCCCTACGTCGCTCCCTTCGGCATGTGGGGATCCATCTGTGCTCTGGCCATGTGCATTCTCATCGCCCTCACCAAGAACTACGATGTCTTCACCAGGGATAAGGATACCGGCAAGATCATGGGCGGTGATAAGGTCAAGACCTTCATCACTGGTTATCTCGGTATTCCCGTGTACCTGATTCTCATCTTTGGCCACAAGTTCATCACAAAGTCTCGTGGTGTCAAGCCCCATGAGGTCGACTTCTACACCGGAAAGGATGTTATCGATCGTGAGGAGGAGGAGTTCTTGGCTGCCCAGGCTGCCAAGCGTGAGCGTGAGGGTCCCAACCGTGGAGGTTGGTTCTACAAGACCTTCGTTTCTTGGCTGTTCTAAATGTGTCCATCATGGGATGTCTATTGTGTATATGAAGATGCTCGTTCGCGAGCAATGAGTGTATGTAGTCAAGATCAATCTATCTTCCACATTCTTGAACCATTCATGTTTTATGTCTCTAAATAAGAATTGAAGCCCACCATGTGTTGAACCAATTGAGGTTCTGCAATTATGCCATTAACATGTAATTCTTTACCAGGGCACCTAAACTCAGGTCTTGAACCACTTTAATAAGAGATCAACCCTAGAGAAGCCCAAAATCCGTAAGGTGAACACCATCAATATGGTGGGTAAAATGTACACAGCCGAGCCCAGCGCTGGACTGTAAGTCACTTCCAGAAGCTCACATGAGGCGATCTCGATCGTTAAGTCTTAAAGTAACAGATGAAGTCATTCTGATCTTGTAGTTGCTTGGTCCAGGTCGATGATAATGAGTCTTGGCGGACGTGTCGAGGTTATTATTAAATCTTTCCAAGAGTCATCCAATTCTTATCACATGTAGACACCTTGGATGGCTCAACCTCACATGTGTCGCTAGAGACTGTGTCGACGACTTATCGTTGCTTGGAGCACATGCTAACTTCACGGCTGTGGAGGGATGATAGTATCATCCCTCCATTAAACGAGCCGACATCGCATCATGAGATAGGGACATCAGGCCATCATTACACTAATCACAACGTAATTTCACCGAGTAATCTTGCATGTGCTTAACCCATAGACAGTATTTATTGTCTAAAAGTCCAAGAAATCCAGATATGACTGAATCCTATGATTCAGAGGAAACTTGAGATCTCTTTCACTCGATCTCTCCGGGTGTCCTGGCCTTACACCCAACATACCCCTCCCAAAGGGAACCTGTGTTGTCTGCCCTATTCGGAAAATGATTCCCTGCGATGCAAACGCATCTTCAAGCTCTTTGATCTGCTCCTTTGGTGGCTCTTCATAAGGATCTACAGCAACGACACTCAAGTTCTGGAACCGATATACCTTCTTCGACATACCAAGTAAGTCGCGATGCATTTCCGGCCAAGCCAACACCATTCCTATATGTAGAATTTGTAACGACGAAGGAAGACTCGCCATGAATATTTCAGGGCCGATATCCTTCATCACTTCGAATCTTTGTTTTCGCTCTTCTTCATCGTCGAATACAGGACCGTAAAGAAGCAGTTGCTCGATCTCGAGGATTTCAAGACGGGGAAAGTCAACAAAGCTGGCCTCGCCGCGGAGTGACGAGTCCCAGCGGAGAAACATTGATACTTGTTCGATGATATCTTGTGCTCCGCCGGATGTGTGTTCATATGTCGTGCTGGTGTAGCATAAGCGTCGTAATGATTGACTTACGGAGGTGAGGTGATGATGTTGAAGAACGGTGTATTTATCCATGTCGCAGAAGTATTCCAGGTCCTCGAGGACTGGACTGCGACGAAGGATTTTGGCTAGATTATCGGGGTCTAGGCCGTGTAGTGATAGACGTCGGAGACTTGCGAGGGCAGTATCCCATGGTTCTGAACGGAAGCGTTCTCGAAGGGGAATGTCTGTGCCGCAATCTGCGTCGCTAGCTGCGAGCACCTCAAGGTTCTGTGCCTTTGCCAGGACATCCTGCATTTGTTGAATGTGACAGCATTCGTCGGGATTCTTGCCTTGGCCTGGTAATACCAGATACTTCAGATTTGGTAGGTAGAACGGCGAGTCTCTTATGTACTGCAGTCCTTCTTGTGATGATCGGTAAATGAGTAATTGCTCTACAAATGGCGCAGCCATGATGGAGGCTTCTTGCAACCACTTTGAGTCGACATGTTCATATGATGGTAGAGCACGGAAACCAGCGCGCTCACCAGCCTGTCGAAAGAGAGCTTGCGATTCTTGAGAGATCTGACGAGCAGTAACTTCTCTCAACGCAAAGAATGCCAAAGCACGAACGTGTTTGGCCAAGTCAGGCCTCTCAAGGAGAGTGCGAAGAAAAGCCTCAAGAGTCTCAACTTCACGTCTCCTAGCATCAATATCACCCCACCACTCAGGACTACTCGATGAATTCGACTGTCTTCCAGAGTGATAGCAATGATACAAGATAGGCTGAGCCGTATTTCGAAAGCGTCGACACGTGCGGCTCAACCGAGATAAAGCCTGCTGAGCCTCAATGGCGTGGTCGATCTCATCTGGCGGGAGATCGACAACATGTGCATGCTGGCAATGCACACAGAGATTGCGACATATAGCGGTAAAGATCTCGACGGGAAGATCACCAATGGAAAGCTGCCGTCGTTTCCGCCAAAAGAAAGGAATCTCCATCTGGAAGATTGGGTTGGGAGACCAGATATTCCCTCCGTGGAGGACATCCCGGTCTATCCTGGCAACGAGATGCATGGTATCATATGATGATTAGGCTGTAAGTCCAGGGACGTGGGTAGCAGGCGAGTGAGTTGTAGGGATGTTGTCGTGAAGTCTAGAGAAGAAGGATTTGGACAGCGAAAGTTGGACAGTGTTATAAGAACAGCAGAGGCTTTGAAACATGAATCATGAACAACGTAGATAAGTACTCTCCCTCGAGCGGAGAAGGGGTTGAGTGATTGGAATAGGAGTTGGTTGCTTAGATGCGGATATTGAAAGCGGAGGTGGGATCGCGGGAGCATCAAACAAGGTATCTGATCTTACGATGGCGTCGTCAAGGACAGACCCTGGAGCTGCTGAATTACTAAATCAATCGCAAATTGGGTTTAAAACGTTCCTCGCGAAGGATCGAAACTAGATTCAAGCCAATCGTATCTTGTGTCGCAATCACTCCAGGTCCGTGAGCTGCATGTTTTTCCAGGGTTTGCAGCAGCTAGGATCATGACAAGACGGTCTTTTACTGTATGTGAGTCGACCAGGAAGGTAGTAGTCTCGGGCGTACGGGAAAAGGCCAAGGCCAAATGAAGCATCTGATGATGTTATTTTGGACGGGGCACAACATGGTCTGTGTAAGATGTTGAAGAGGATGAAAAGAGAAGGAGAAAATAAACAGTCGCCGAAGAATGAAACTTGTAAAAAGCAAATAAATATCGATATCCCTTACAGATTCAAATACTACTAGAGGAAAAAGAAACGAAAGAAGAGGTATACTTGCATGTATGTACCTGTGCCACGTTCTTGGGATCAACTCTACAAGGTCGAGACGGGATCGCGAGTCTCAGGTCGCCAAAGAACGCAGCCGCAGCATGTGGACCAAATCTCCACATCCCGCCGATGATAATGGCCTCATTTTTGATCAGCCAAGCTTTTCAATTAATTAACATTTACCTCGTAAACCATCCTATCAATATCCCTCATGATATTTGGGAGGGGAACAAAGATACGTAGTGGAGGTTGTGTTGATTCGCGTATCGATCACAATGCTACAATACCAGAACCAGTTATAACTTGCCAACGTCGTTTCTTCTCCATAGGCAAACGTGCAATGGTAACATCGTCCAGGAACGCGTGCAACGGTCTCTAGCGCGGAACGAGACCGAGACCTTGTTAGCGCTGAGATATGGGTCGAAACATGGTCTGATGTGATGAAATAGTCTCGTTAAGCTTTAGAACCTCTTGTAGCAAGTGTGAATGACTCGTGGTTCTGTGATGGCTGCTGCAAGATCCCGCTGCCATTCAACGGCCGGCGTAAAGTTAGAGCCCCTTCGTTGCTTCTGGAAGATATTGAACTGTTTGACAGCTTCAAAAGATGAGCAATCACTTTTTTTGATCATTGTTGGTGGAGGAGCTTGTGAAAGCTAAAGTGCACGTGACCTCGCCATTCGGTCGCGTCACCTCCCTGAGCTACCACTCGCGTCTCACTGAAGCACCCGCGTAAAGCACATCCATCCATATTTCGACCACACGTCACATCTCGATTGTGTCGCACAAATCGTAAGCCGTACGAGATGCCCGAGTTTACCGGTATGTCTCTACTCTACCCTAGTCCTACTGCCGCCCTTACTAACGACCGTAGAGGCGGATACCATTCGTATCCTCGTTGCAACCGATAATCATGTCGGTTACGAAGAGCGAGACCCGATCCGTAAGGATGATAGTTGGAGAACTTTCGATGAAATTTTGAACCTTGCCCGAACCGAAGATGTACGGATGATATTCCCTTACCCTGACATAGCTTCTAACATGCATAGGTCGACATGGTTCTCCTCGCAGGCGATCTCTTTCACGACAACAAACCCTCCCGAAAGGCCCTTTACCAAGTCATGCGTTCACTCCGACAAAACTGCTTGGGCATGAAACCTTGTCCCCTCGAATTTCTCTCCGATGCTGCATCTGTCTTTGAAGGTGCTTTCACTCATGTCAACTACGAAGACCCCGACATCAATATCTCCATCCCTGTCTTTTCGATCCACGGCAATCACGATGATCCTTCTGGTGAGGGCAACTTTTGCTCGCTCGATCTTCTACAAGCGAGCGGACTACTCAATTACTACGGCCGTGTCCCCGAGGCAGACAATATCGAGGCCAAGCCTATTCTACTGCAGAAGGGTCTTACAAAACTGGCTCTCTTTGGACTAAGCAACGTTCGAGATGAGAGAATGTTCCGCACCTTCCGAGATCATAAAGTCAAATGGTTCCGACCTAATACCCAGATGGGAGACTGGTTCAATCTGTTGGCTGTTCACCAGAATCACCATGCCCATACAGCCACATCCTATCTCCCTGAGAATGTCCTGCCTGACTGGTTGGATCTCGTAGTCTGGGGTCACGAGCATGAATGTTTGATCGATCCCACACAGAACCCCGAAACAGGTTTTCACGTCATGCAGCCTGGTTCGTCCGTCGCAACTTCATTGGTGCCTGGTGAAGCCGTCCAGAAGCACGTTGCTATCGTGAGTGTAAGAGGAAAAGACTTCAAGGTTGACAAGCTTCCACTCAAGAGTGTGCGCCCCTTTGTTACTCGAGAAGTCATCCTTGCGCAAGATAAACGCTTCAAGGGCCTTGACAAGAAGAAGGATAACCGTCAAGAGGTCACCCGAAGACTGATGGAAATTGTTGAGGAGATGATTGAGGAGGCCAACGCGGATTGGGAGGCTATTCAGACAGACGAGGAGGCCCTAGAAGAACGACCTCTTCCACTCATTCGTCTCAAGGTTGAATATACAGCCACAGAAGGTGGTCAGTTCGAGGTTGAAAATCCCCAGAGATTCTCAAATCGATTTGTCGGTAAGGTGGCCAACACGAATGATGTTGTCTACTTTTACCGCAAAAAGACGTCGCAGCGTAAGTTACCCTTCCAATTTGCTAGAGGCTTTTACTAAAAATGCCCAGGCAACAAGGCAAATGCTGCCAACCCAACAACAGCCCTCGAGGCGCTCGATGGTGCAGATGACATGGTCAAGGTTGAGAATCTTGTGCAAGACTTTCTATCAGCACAATCGCTCAAGGTTCTTCCACAGGGACCCTTTGGTGATGCTGTGGCCCAATTTGTCACCAAGGATGACAAGCACGCGATGGAGCTGTTTGTTTCAGAGCATTTAACAGGACAAGTGCGATCAATGCTGGGTCTCCAATCAGATGACGAAGACCTTGACAGTGCCATGGACATCTATCGAACTAGGATCGAGCAGCAGCAATCTAGCGGCATACATACAGCACGACCAGAGAGAAAACGAGTTCTCAAGCCAAAGCCGGCGACCTGGGACAGTGATTTTGATGGTAGTTGGGAGAATGAGCCAGATGCCTGGACATATGAGGACGAACAGCAAGCTGAAAGCTCTTCGCGGGCATCTGCACCTGATCCTGCACCTCCACGCAAGACTGCACGAGGACGAGCCAAGGCGACACAGCAAGACAAAGAATTGGATTTGATGGATGAAGATGAGCCACTCCCTGCACCCGCCAAGAAACCAGCAGCCAAGCGAGCAACGCGCGCCACAAAAGCAGCACCAGCCAAAAAGGCGCCCGCAAAGGGTCGAGGCCGTAAGGCATTCGTAGACAGCGATGAAGAAGAAGAAGAGGATGTGGTTATGGAGTCAGAAGAAGAACCTGCTCCCCCTCCACCAAAGACACGACGAACTGCTGCGAAGAATACCGCCAAGACAACGACAACTCGAGGAGCATCTAAGAATACAAGACAGACAAAGTTGAACTTTTCACAGTCGCAGAATGGTGGTACGCAGAGTAAGGCTGTTGAGATTAGTGATGATGAGATTTCGGATGATGATGCATTTGAGCCTCCGCCTGCGACAACACGGAGTATGAGGAGGAGATAGTGCTGCGTATGAAATACCCTGAGGATGTAAGATGAAAAGTATGAAGAATCATGATAATTGAGCAAATAATCACTGTCACAACACTCTAAACTTAGACTTACTACCTCGTCTATAAGGTGTTGATGATGAGAATACAAGATATATGATATCAGTCAGGCAGCAAGCGCTTTGGAAGACAATGACTTTTCCCTTAATGACTTCCAAAACCTCCAATCCAGAGTCCAGTGCGATATCATTCTTGTTCGGGCAAACAGCTCCCACAACGATAGCCCAAATATCCGGGCAGAGCAACTTGATGAATGTCAGGCTTCGATATCGGCAAGGCCAATGACTAACTTTTTATTTCTATTATCAATTAGACTCACTATATCAAATTCTATCCTCACAATTCATATATAGAGTCAGCCATGTCTGACTTCAATTCCATCCGACGTCGCCTCCCACTTCGGATCCGAAACCCGAAGTCATGATGCGGGGTAGCTTCTAAGATGGTCTAGCTCACAGCATCTCACTCAGCTTTGAACGAACCTTTACAGTTTATCTTGCAAACGAAAAAGAGGCGCCGAGGCATCCGCTAGGTAAACATAAAGATACTGTGCTGTAGAATGGCTTGATTAGTTATAGTGAACTGCCCCCCCCCCCGCTCGTTGCTGAGCATCCGAAGCATGCCACTCCTTGACTGACTCACCTGATTATATATATATAACCCTGCTACTACCCCAACTCCAACTGTATCTTGTTACTCTGTATTTCATACGTGATCAAAATGGTTGCAGTTGGTCATATTCGTCTTGGTACCGCCTCCCCAGGCACCCAATCCTCCACGCCCGCTACAATCGCTCTCATCGACACCCTCGCCCAGCGCGCATCACAAGCCCACATTGACATTCTCCTCCTCCCTGAAGCTTTCATCGGCGGTTATCCCCGCGGTAGTTCCTTTGGTTGTGAAATTGGTAATCGAAGTGCAGAAGGACGCGATGAATACGCTCGTTATTTCGATCAGGCTATTGATCTCGGTGATACTGTTGGACCTGGCGGTGGTGGTGCAGGAGTAAAGTGGGTGAAGAGACAGCTTGGTGAAGAAGATGAAGTTCGTGGTGATGGCTCACGGGAGGAGTTGGAGCGCATTGCCAAGAATACGAGTGTTTTTATCGTTGTGGGGTGTATTGAGAAGGCTGGTGGGAGTTTGTATTGTTCTGTTGTTTATGTTTGTCCCAAGGCTGGTATGCTCGGAAAGCGTCGCAAAGTCCTCCCCGTAAGACCCTCCCTCTTCTCTCCCACGATACCGGTGATCTAACACTAGACTTATATAGACTGGCTCTGAACGACTCATCTGGGCTCAAGGCTCACCAAGTACCCTCCGCGCCGTAACAACCACCATCCGCGGGATACGCATCAATCTCGCCGCCGCAATCTGCTGGGAAAACTATATGCCCCTTCTCCGCCAAAGTCTCTACGCGCAGAATATTAATTTGTATCTCGCACCTACAGCTGATAACCGCGATGCATGGCTTGGACTCATGCGCACAGTCGGTGTTGAAGGACGTTGTTTCGTCGTCAGCAGCAACATGTGCGTTCCCAAGACGTCCACCTCTGAAACCAATGGTGTTAGACAGCGGCGAGGTTCTTGTATGACGGAGGAGGGATTTGAGATTGCGTTGCCCAAGTCGCCGAGTAGGAGACGACGTAAGAGTGTTTTTGATGAGGATGGTAATGAGATTGTTCTTGGTTGTGATGATGACGGAACCACCGAGAGTCAACCTCCTCCTGCAAAGAGTGCTGTTACTTCTGGAAAAGCAGAGTTTCTTTCTCGTGGAGGGTCGTCGATTGTTTCGCCGTTTGGAGATGTCCTTGCTGGACCGCAGTGGGAGGATCCAGATGGATTGATCTTTGCGGATGTTGATTTCCGTGATTGTATCAGGGGTCGTCTTGACCTTGATGCTGCGGGGAGTTATTCGCGAAACGATGCGTTCAAGTTTAGTGTTGAGGGGTTGAACTTGGATCCTCTTCCTTATTGAAATAAGAATGTATGAATGTAAATAGTGTATCAGATTGAAATGTAAACGCCTGTTTATGCTATGCTATGCTATGCT
>PVPY01000131.1:0-57304 GCA_002982035.1 Fusarium algeriense
TATAAAATCCTAGGTAAGACCGGCCATTTCCTCTGTCACCCACCAAGGGCCTTTAAAGGGAGGCGTTGAACGTCGCTCGGGGATTTGGGAGAAATCAACTCCGGTTTTGAAGAATATTAAGCGTTGTTAATTAACTGGATTAATCTTATGTCACCCCCTAAGACACGATATCAACTCGTAGTGTGATTTCATATCGGAGGCTAGCACATAGAAGTCTATTTGTCCCCTCTCGCTTGTTTCGAGCAAAGTCGAGCACGAGGATTAGAGTATGTCTAGATCATGAGGATGCCTCACTGATTGGCACAAAGAAATTAATTTGATTAATGCCATCGCGCCTATGTATAGAGACCTAGGACTGTCCGAAGGGCACTGTCCTTGGATGGTCGTGTCATCACATCTCTCCAAAGAAGACACGCAACTTGGAGACATTTATTACTGGTGCTTCGATAAAACGCCTTATAGAGATCTTATAGTCACGGTACTCGCTTATTAGTGAGGCAGCACTAAATTGGAAGATGTTCACCAAGCTTAGCCCAAGTAGCTACGTCACGTAGTAGTGGTAGAGCAATACGATCAATAACCAATTCTTGATGTTGAAGAGAACTAGAAAGCAACAGGTCCTCGCTATGACAATAACAGGTTTTAATCCCAACTGCATAACTGCATCACTTTGTAGAGACAGTGTTGAGTTCGTTGAACGAAAGCTCTGGCTGCTTCTCGTGGTCGAGGAGAACAGCTGGGTCAAAGATGCAGAAGATCAGAATCGCAACTGCAATACAAACACCATCAAGACCAATAAAGTATCCCTCAGTCTTCATCAACTTTCCATCCCAACCTTCAAGGAGTTCGACCGTTCGATAGATACATCGGATGTAGACAAACACGACGGAGATGATGGTGCCGTAGATGACGAAGCGTTGCCCCTTGGTGAGCTCAAGGCGTCGAGTTCTCATGACGAAAATGGCAAAGAGAATGCAAAAGCCAGTCATGCTGACGAGTTGGAAGATGATACCTGCGACCATCAAGTTGGCGCCTGGCTTGGTGTCTTTTCCTTTGTTGGCTGCTCCTGAAGCAAGACCGCCACCGCCGGCCTGGATGAGAAGAGCGAGGACATCAACGACGAGGAAGATCCAAAGATAAAGCTTAGGACGGATGACAGAGTATTGAGGACCGACCGCTTTGATGAGGTAGCCAAGAGTAACGTAGATAGCGGCAGCGACAAAGATGGGAGCGACGACGAGGGTAGTGATCTGAAGGAGGAAGGCAATCTTGTTGTACGCGCATTTGGATGACCAAGTTCGACCAATCCAGCCGATAAGTTCGATATACGAAGAAATGGCTAGTAGGTACGAAGTAGCCTTTCGCTTTTGAAACGAACGAACAATGTGATAAATTCCCGTGCCAGCAAAGATAAGACAAAACACGATGCCAGCCGCGAGACTGGGAACATACCCATAAGCGTTCTTCAGGCCTGGGATGAGGTCCTTGCAACCATTCAGAAGATCGCCTCGAGCGTAGGAACCATCAGCTATCGACATGATTGCTTGAGTGAAGAGTGAAAAAGACGAGGAATACGAGAAAAGCTGAAGAACTGGGAGAAGAGCGAAAACCTAAACTCAAACTCAAACTCCAGAGTGAGAGAGTTGAAGGGGTCAAAGCGGAGACGCGGATCTGCAACAGACCCCGTGCCTCAGAAGTTTGTTTGCTATTTTCCGAGTCATTTGCTAACCCCAACAGCGAGTCGTGTTTATCCGCTTAGATACCAGCATTGAGCCTGTTAGCTTATCTGTGCATACAGGGTTGCACCAACAATGGGGTGCGATGCGAGATCTTACGGTGTGGGAATAAGTATGGAGACGTGATCCTTGTCGTGACCACGTAAAAGTGGCACAGATTAACTTTTGCGACATGTCGTTGCCCCTATCACTTGGTATTGATTAATTGGTGGGCTGAACGCGTAAACATCTGCCAGCTTATGAGACATTTCTCGTCATGCAGGTTGGCGGCGGTTATGATGAATACGATAATGCACATTTTGCTATACGACTCTATGTCTTACCAACCCTGGACTTCCTCCACAGAGACCTTCAGTCCCTTGCTTGGCTTAGCCACAATGCCATCCGTGATGTCCCGTACCTCGTAGTCCTTGTCTATGTCGAATTTGTAACGACCTACCAACGCGCATGTAAGGGCCATGAGTTCGGCAAGAGAGAATTTCTGCCCGATGCAGCCTCGAGGGCCGTGGAGAAATGTCAAGAATGCGTAGTTGTTCTTTGAGCCGCCTGAGTTGGCTTGTCCAGGTGCCATCCATCGCTCAGGGTTGAAGTCATCTGCATCCGGGCCCCAGAGTTCGTGTGCTCTGTTAATTGCCCAGGGACAGAGAATGACCATTGTGCCTTTGGGGACGAAAGTTCCAAGAATTTGAGTATCTTTGAGTGCATCACGGACAGTGAAGGGAATTGGGGCGTAGAGCCTCAGTGATTCTTGGCAGACTGCATGGAGATATGAGAGTCCGTCGAGCTTCTTTGCGTCAACGTCATCCGTGAGACCATCAACGTTCTGTCGGATCTCTTCTCGAAGACGATCCTGAATATCATGGTTCTTTGCCAACAGAAAAATGGTCCAAGTGAGCGCCGCAGCACTTGTTTCATGTCCAGCAGCCAAAAAGGTCATCATGGTATCAACAAGTCCTTCATCCGTAAAATGACCAGACTCAAGCGCTGTAGAAATGATATCAGGAGATAGCTTCTCCTTGGCAGCCATTTGAACCTTCTTAGCGTTGATGAGACGTTGTGACGTATTCCTCGCAGCTTTTGAAGCAGCCAAAACGCCCATGTTTCTTTGAAAGGGTAGGTAGTCTGTGATGATGGAGGGAAGTACCAGTTGAAGAACTGTCAAGAGCTTCGCACCACGGCTCTGCTTGACCATAGATCCGTACATCTTCATGGTGTCTTCGATGCTTGGATCTGCGATGGACTTGAATTCGTGTCCCATACCTGCGGAACCGATGATATCTAGAGATGCTCTACTTGCCCAGTCGACAATGTCGATCTCCGATGTTGATTCTTCTTTCATCTCTTTTTCAATGCCGTGGACAAGCTCTTGTGCTTTGCTCCAGAAGACGGGATACAATTCCTTGATGTGACGGAAGCTGAATGCTGGCATTAAGTTCTTTCTTTGCATCTGAGCCAGTTAGTTGGGCTTATATCAAACAATGGACGGTCTACAAACCTTGTGAACCTCGCCTTCTGAGAGAAGCAGTCCGTAACCCAAGATCTTTCCAACCATTGCACGAAGGAGATGAGGCTTCACGTAGTCATAACTGTTCTGGCCCAAGACTTCCTTGAGGCCTTCGGGGCTGGTGACGACGAGTCTCTCTTGGTTGAAAAGATGTCTTGATAGTTAGCTTCGTTCTTGTTATATGAAAGGTTCACTCACTTATATCTGATCAATCCATTGTTCTCAATTGTCCTCGACCAATGTCGAAATGGTAATCCAGCAGGTTCGCTGACAGACTCTGCCCAATGCCCATTGATAAAGCTCGAGGCCTGCCAGTGTCAGTCATATCTCGAATCAAATTTCCAATTCATACCTTTGGCTCAGGCAGATGCCTTAAAGGGCTAAAGAATCGATGATACAAAAACACCAAATAGAACGCCCAAACGCTCAAGAAGACTAACAAGTACTTTCCCAGATAAAACGGAGCATGTCGAATAGAATAATCCTTGTCGCAGATTATCTGGGAGTATGATGCAAACGCGAGCGCACAAAGGGCCCAAGGCCGATAGTACGAAAGAAAAACAGAGATTCGTGCCATGATGAGGACACTGAAGAATGGTGTGGATGAGGAGGAAATCTCACTGAGCTGGGTAATTTATGTGCAGGATTACCCACTTGACCGATGCGCAGGGGGTAAGCAGGGACCTTGTTTCGTGCACTGCCACTGTATGATTGGTTTTAGTGGCCTCACAGCTTATCTTTCAGTGGACACTGCGTTAAGCAATTCGACCTAACATCAGATACACCCATAGAATGATTGAGGTCAAATTGACAATGGTATTGATATCTTAAGTCATTTTCTATCTTAAACTACGCAGAACCTCTTTTCTTAAATCGCAGCTTCACACCAACAGGTGGCATAACAGCCTCTGTAACCCACTGACTCTCAGGTCGTACGCCATTATGCTCTGGAAGCAGCTCAATATCAAACTCTTTGAGAATGTGATATAAAATCATCTTCATCTCAAAGTCAACCAGAAATCTTCCCGGACAAGCATGTTTTCCATGGCCAAAGGGAAGATAAGTTGGAGAAGTAGACACAAATGACAGTGTTGGGTTAGCGTCCTTGCCATCAGGGCAACCCGTCCTCATATTTGAGAATCTGAAAGGGTAGAACTTCTCAGGTTGCTCATAAATATCAGGATCTTGATGAACAGGATATGAGAGGATTGACATAGTTGAGCCGTTGGGTAAAGTTTGGTCATCTGGAGTCTTGAGACCGCCTGGCGCAACAACCTTGCGAATCATCGCTCTGTTCCCAAAGCCATGTGTTCGCATAGATTCTCTCAGGACGCTATCTGTTTGTATCATCTTTGAGACGGATGCTTTGTCAAAGACGCCATTACTCTCTGCAAGAACATCGTCCATCTCCTTTCGAATGGCTTCAATGGTGTTGAACTCGGCATCAGAAGCTGCAATATTAATCAAGACATTGCTGATTGCAACTGCGGTCTGATGGAAAGAGGCAAGGTTTGCCAAACAGAGTCTATCAGAGATCTGAGACGGCAAAACATGATTGCCATGCTTGCTAATGGCGTATCTCATCATCATCTGCAGATTGTCGGTTGGTTCTTCATTCTTCTCATAGAGATCAGGATTCAAAAGCTGTTTGGTTCTCTCCTCGTAAAGAGGTTGGATATGAGTCTGGATTCTCCATCGTCTGTACCGTGTTGGTAAAGTGACGAGAAATCCTATCAATGGCTTCAGCAGTGATGGGGTGTAGATCAACAGTCCAGAGTTCAAGATGAACAAGTCTGCAAAGGCAAGGGAGTCTTTGAGATAGCTCTTGTCACGGCCTTTCAAATTAGCAAACGTTGTACAGAAGGCACAGAGACTCACAGAGAGGAAGTCCGACAGTAAACCGACTAGAAACTTGAGCCACGATCCATTTCATAGACTCATACACATCAACTTCATCGTCTGATCCAGGCTTGACATACTCAGGAATAGCATATTGAAGCTCATCATCAACTGCTGCAGCGAGTATCTCAAGAAAGCGGCCCATCTCCTTCTTGATGACAATACTCTGCCATGGATCTTGGATATAACTGGCATGACCAGAATTCCAATCTCCCTTGTCGATTTCTCGAAATCCCTCGATTGGGCTGAGTACAGCATCTGGTTGTGAAGCGGCCCATTGAGTATGATGATGCGCTAGATGGATTTCATCTTTGAAGCCCATACTAGGCAATACGCAAGTTTTGCCATGTTTGGTGAACTATACTTGTCAGTCAAAGCTTATTGATCTGGTGAAAGACTCACTGTTTGATACGCCTCAAGGAAAAGCTGTCGACAATCCGTAAGATATGCCCAGTATAACCTAAACGGCAAATATGATTCACGTTTGAGTCTAGGAAGACTCGATGGCAGCTTTGGAGCGCTTCTATACTGAACGAGATACAGTACCGCCAGAAACACGGCCACAAACAGATAAATCGCCATGATTGATGCTGGGAATGTCTTCACAACTGCAACTGCAAATGCAAGAGGAAAGCTTCTGGCCTTCAAAGATACGTACCAACTCCATCAGACCATCAGCCTTAGCCGGAACATCACTAGTCCAGTTTAATTTTAGCCATCGTTAGCTTCACCCTAAAACCTCACTTCATCACGCCACAGCCGCATTGAATCCTTGCTCCACTACGGGGCGTCTAATTATGCCTGCACGACTCGACTCTACTCCACAGTAAGATTTCGCATGCGCTGTGACCTTCACGGTCAGCCAAAGCATCTATAGATACTGTTCCAAAGAGCTCATTCCCTAACCAGGGACATTCGGCCCATCATCACAATGTCAGCAAACTCAGACGTCAAGATCATTGTCGTATGTTTTTTTCTTTGCCGTGTTTGTCAATTGCTAATGTCTTAGGCCGGTTTACCGCGCACGTCTACTACAAGTCTCAAGAAAGGTCTTGAGATTCTTGGCGTAACGCCTTGTTTTCACCTTGGAGATCCTCCTGCACCAATCGCACGTGTCAAAGAAAGTGCTCGAGTACTTGCTATTCAAGACCGCAATGAGAGACTCAAAGCGCTGAAGAAGTTGTATGATGGCTTTGAAGCTGTCTTTGAGCCGCCTGCTAGCGCTCTTGTTGATGACATGTTGACAATCTACCCTAATGCCAAGGTACGAATCATCAGAATCCATTGACGCTTACTTTTGACGCTAACTTACACTTTAGGTGATCCTCTCGGTCCGCAAAAATCCCCAAGTGTGGCTTGCGTCTTACCACGGCCTGGGTATAGATCTCCGCTCAAAATGGTACCGAATCTTAGGCTACTGGATTCCCGGTGTGATTCACTCCAGCGACCTTATCGTAGCCTGGTCAAAATACTACTCTCAAAAGTTCAACCTCGACGACGTTCCTTCAGAGGAATTGTACCACAAGCATAACCAATGGGTTCACGATATCGTGCCTGCAGGGCAACTGCTCGAGTACCAACCGAGCATGGGATGGGAACCCCTGGCGCGATTTTTGGACAGGCCTGTTCCAAAGGGTGAGCCATTTCCACGTGTTAACGAAGCTGCTTTTCTGCGCAACGTTAAACGAGTTGCTATGGGGCTTGGATCATTGGTTTGGTTGTGTTTGTTTGTTGGTCTGTATTACGCTGGATCCTATGCATGGGTCAAGTTTGCGCCTGAGACTTAGTTGATAGGAAAAAGAAACTGCGCCACGTACATGCTTCTCATTGCCGGTTACAAATATCCATCCTCGTAGTAGAAGTTCTATTGGCTGCATATACGTACCCCCTGCTGTATAATCTCACGTCAGACGGGGTTTTAATCGTGATAGCAGGGATTATGCCGGCTTTGGGCGATCCGTCGAACACGAAATCCCTTCCAAGGGTGAGATTAAGGAGCTCCATTTGTGATGAAACAGTAATGTTCCGTGCGAGGATCCGGTGCTGCAGGCTGAAGCGACCTTGTCTTCGGACCATCGCTGACCGAGACTTCACAGGGTGATTAGTTTTTTTGCACGCGCGCGGCACGGGAAAGTAATGCAACTCTACGTGCTATCTTTCGTGGTCAAAAGCTCTGACTGTATCGTAAATATCCCCACGTTCATGCCGTAACTTTTCTGCCTCACTCACCAACATGACCGCCTCTGTTGCATTCTGGCTAGCATTTGCATCCCAGGGACTCACTGCCTGGGCTCTTGGCTTCACAGCCCCCGCAAACCTTGTTCGGCCCGTCATTGCAGCGGTTGTCGCTGTGCTTACTTGGTTCTTCAACCAGGCCATCCACGATGCCTTGTCTAGTCGTCTCCATGTGGCGTTGCTCTCTACAGGAATGTGGATTCAATGTTTGAAGACTTTTGATGATCTCTGCCTGAGCAAGTTGTCATTCGAGAGCTCAACACCATCGGTTACGAAGCGACTTGGCTTCGGAGTCAGGAATCTTTGGAACATGCGTGGTATCGGCACGAGCAAGCAGACATCACAAATCCCTCCTTGGGCTAGTCAAGGCACTTCTCTCGTGCCGTCCCGGAGCCAGGAACTGAGGAGACATGCAACGAATGCAACCATCAGTTATCTCATTCTCGATGTCTTCGCCAATCAACCGCCCCCGGATCCCAACATGATATCCCCTCAAAATGAAAACTTGCTGACACGCATCGGCGAGATTGGATCCGAAGAAGCAATCTTTCGCTTCTTTGCCACATTTGGCTTCTGGCTCAACACCTTCTGCGTCATTCATCTTATCAACAGTACATTTTCGCTCCTGTATCTCGGCCTTAATCTGTACCCGGTCGAAATGCTACCCCCAATCTGGGGTTTTCTTTCGGACGCTTACAGCATTAGGCGCTTTTGGGGTAATTTCTGGCACCAGACGCTACGACGCCACCTCACATCCCTGTCAGAGTTCCTGGTGCATGGGATTCTCCATATGCCAAAAGGTCTCCTTGCTCGTTACTGCAAGCTTATCATATGCTTCTTTGTTTCTGGGGCTTTGCATTTCCCCGCTGATAGGGCTCTTGGCATATCTGCAAGAGAGTCTAATGCTGCCACATACTTTATTACGACGTCGTTGGTGATAATGTGTGAGGATGCAGTTCAACATGTTTTACGAGATACGAGAGGAAAGTGGCCAAGGCGCGTTGGGTACTTTTGGGTTATCATTTACATGTATGTGATGACTCCATCGTGGGCGTATCCTGCTGCACGAGTTGTCAAACCTGGTGATCAATTGGTGCCGTACTCCATCATTAAGCAGTTCATACAGTAGTTTAGTCAACATTCATGATAAAGTTTATTGAGATTGGCCAATAAGAAAACGTGTTATTTCATCCTGGTCATAGTACTAGCAAACTAAATCTGGTATCCTAAATGCGCTGTAACCTGACAAGTAGATCCCTATCAACCCTTGCAACACCCCTGGCCTCATTTCCAACTTCAGGACCTCTATCCGAAGGCTTACCATCACGGTCCACAAACCTTAATGGCTCAATATGAAAATGTGCAAAGAACAAAACAACCGCCGACAGAATCTCCTGCTTGGCGTAATTGCGCCCAGGACACATTGCTGCGCCGCCACCGTAGGGGAAATAGTTTCCTGCTGAGATTCCAGAGTTGCCTTTCTTGATGAAACGCTCTGGCCAGAATTCTTCGGAGGGGTATGTGGATGATGACCATACTTCTGGGGCGTTGTGTGCAAGATATGATGGTGCGAGCACCAAATTTCCCTCCTTGAGTGTGTAGCCGTCTAGTTCGATTGAGTTTCGTAGTTTTCGAACCACAAAGACAGATGATCTCAAACGAAGACACTCAAGATAGACTGAGTTGAGAAGTGGTAGTTTCTTAAGTGCCACGATATCAAGCTGCCTTGTCTCCTTGTTGAATACTGTAGCAACCTCTTCTCGAATGCGTTTGAAAATCTCTGGTCGACGAAGAATCTCAATGATGATCCAAGACGTCATCGGAATAGCATTCGAGTTGATACTCCAGATGAGACCCATTTGGAATGATGCTCTTCCATCGAGGCCTATGCCATATTTCTCCATGGCAACTTCTCTCTCACGAACAAGCTTGGATCCAAAGTTTGGCTCCCAGTCAGGGTTTTGTTCGTGACAAGCTCTCCAATCAAGGTTTTGCCAACCTTGATCGAGATAGCCTTTGACAGTCTCCAAGCACTTGTCTCTGGCATTAGAGCCCTTTCGACAGAGAAACTTGGGAATGCCATAGAGTAGAGACATGAAATCTTCATCATAGTCCCAAAAGACATCAGCAAAATTGGGATCAATGTCAAAGACCTTTCGACCAGCAAGAGCAATGGTAGAAGCTCGAAACATGTGATGCTTCATAAACTCATCAATACCAATCTCAAAAGGTCCCTGGGTGCCAACAGTGCCAAGCTCATCAATCATGGTAGTAATGAACAACTCTGTAAGAGCAGACACTGCATTGGCGCCAATTAGGTGAGACTCGTAGATCTCATGGAACTTTCTCCATATACGATCTTCCTCACGAGTCTCGGTCAGGGGCAAACGTGACGATCCAGATATATCCTTTGCAACAAGGGCAGCGTCTTTGGCGGGAAGACGTTTGACCTTTTGAGCTACTCGAAGAGCAAACTCTTCAAAAGTGAGTTCTTTGGAACATCGAAAGACTTGTTGGACGTTTCTTGTGCCGTGGATGAGATAGGCGTGGACGTTGCCCAGACGCATGCGAATGGGTTCTCCATTGTCGACCTTTTGGCTGAGACATGTTAGTTGAGAAATGTACGAGGAGTAAAGCAACTTACACAATGGAATTGAAGAACCCATGGGGATTTCTGATCAGACTGAGTGCTGAACCAACCCCTGGCAGAACATATGGAAGTGTCGAGGGCTCTTTTCCTTTGTATCGACGATCATAAAAGCGCTGAATCGAATACCGAATCGTAGTAATACAATGCGTCGAAAGAATCAACAACAGAGCCACCAGGGCAATAGCACTCGCCGAAGCGTGAAAATGATGAGCGTCCATCATGTCAAAGTTGAACATGTCCTTCAAAACTCTCGATGGCATTCTGAGAGAAGGCATTCTCGCAAAGTGATAAAAAGAAAATTGTCACTAGTGGATATCTGCTGTCAAAAAAACGGGCCGGGATATCATGCAAGGAATGGTTTTAAAACTCCATAAATAGCGTTGCTAACTAGGCTACCCGATCAAAAGGTTCATCATGACTAGGACATGGTCCTCCAGATAGTCAGCTCAGTTGATGTTATCCACACGCCGACACCATTACCTGAGGCAGGGTATCATCGGTGAAACGACTAGGGGTATTTTTGCTTTGCTTAGCTTTTGGGATGCTTGTGATAATGATCTTTGCTTGGGATGGTTGGCAAGTCAGGTTTGTGGGTGCTGCGGTTAGATGGTGATCTACGCGATCTTTGTTAATCTCATGCCCCCCACGATATCTCTACTCGTTATCTTGCCCTGTATGGGTTTGTAAGTTGATGATTACCTGAGTACTTGTGATTCACGTTTCCATAAACGGATGCAGCGGCCTTTTGGCTACAGGAATGATGACTGCAGATTCCTACATGGGATGAAAACGACCTCATAATCTCACCCAATTCCTCCAATAATGACTAGGCTATGCAGTAGATGCAAAATCCAACCGCTTAAGGACATCTGACGTAGTGGGTCATCTTGGGATTCTGAATCTGTTTGTGATAAAATCATGTTGCCTGATACGTAGCATTGAAATAGCGGGTCAACACCAAGGATCATCGTGGCTTGCAGATCCTGTTTTAGTCACTCGGGACCTCGCGGAGACCAAATTCAGAGCACGAAAAGTGAATCTGCCTAAAATGAAAAGGATTCATTCTGGAACACGATAACAAATAGCATCAATGTAACCTCCACTTGAGCCTTGTAGCCCTACATGCGACCTAATATAGCGTACCCACACAAAGTACCTTGGTCTAATCTTTGTCAGATCCATCCCCCTGCACGCTAGACTCCTCCTCTGCGCACACACCGCAGCTTGATCTTCTCCGGGTGCTTCACTTTGAGGAGGAAATTGAAACTAGACTGCTTCGCCTCTTCCATCAGGGCCCGCGACGCCGCCTCCTTCAAGTCACCTTTTGCATCAGGCTCCACGGTGTATTCCTTGAGGAGACACGCCATGACGGCCACAAATTCCACTTGTGAGAATTTCTTACCGGGGCATACACGCGGACCCGCGGCCCAGGGGAGGAAAGCGCCTGTGGCCATGGGAGCTAGTTTTTCGCCTGTTTCGTCGGTGGTGATCCAGCGGCTGGGGAGCCATTGGAGAGAGTTGTCGCCCCACGAGGCGGAGGATGTGTGTAGACCTGCTAGATTGACTCCGACGAATGTGTTTTTGGGGATTGTGTAGGATGTGCCGTTGACTTTGAGGATCTGGTCTACGACGGTTGTCTTGGGGACTGCTCTTGCTGCGCCGAATAATCGCAGTGTTTCGTGCTGGCCATGTTAGCAGTGGTCAATTGGCTTGGTGGTTTGCATACCATGATTGCGAGGACGCGCTTCAATTGAGGATAATATGTTTCGTAGTCAAGATCCTTCAAATTGACTCCAGCTGTGACTTGGTCGACCTCTTCAGCTGCCCACTTCTGCCATGCGGGATTCGCTGCGAGAAGAATTGTCGCGTAGGCGAGAGTGTTTGACGTTGTTTCGTGGCCGGCGAGATTGTAACTGAACAAATTGCCGTAAATCTCAGTGTCTGTCAAATGGCGAGTACCTTTGCTCTCCTTGCCCTGGTTCTCCGATGCTCGAACAAGAATACTCATGAGGTTATCCTGCTCTTCAGCACCAGCATCCATGGCCTCGCGTTCTTCAGCGACCATCTCAGCCATGTACTGTCGGAAGTTGACCACAGCATCTTGAACCTGCTTGAACTTGGAGGGCAGCATCCACGTGGGGAGATTGAGTGTCGCAGTAAAGACAGCAGTGAATAGGTTTCCGAGAATGAGACTCAAAGAGTCGCGATATGTGAGACTGTGATTCTCCAATGCACTCTCGAGACCGCTACCGAATGTGTAGCTTCTACCAAAGCCAGCAGCCGTGAGAACATGGAGAGCGAGAACCATGGTATCGCTCTGAGGATTGACGACACCCTTGGGGTTCGATTCCCACATCTTGAGCATGTCGGTAGCCTGTCTCTTGGACTCATCCCATACAAGAGCGCTGTTTCTCTCATTGAATGGAGGCGTTGTGATCCTTCGATGTCGAACCCAATCATCTCCTTCAGTCGTCACGACATTGCGACCAAAGATCTCAAGAGGTTTGTAGAGAGCCACAGCCTTGACAAAGTCTCTGCGTCTGCGACAAAGATCATCGGATGCCTTTGCATTGCCAGTGAAGACCCGGATCTGCTTTGGGCTGACAATGATGAAGGTGTCGCCAATTCGCTCTTGAAGATTATGAATCTGTTCATAATTCCAGTCTCGACTGTTGTATTCCACGAAATTACCAAGTCCAAAAGGTAGGATCTTTCTCAAAAGCGGCTCCAAGAAGCTGCTGCAAAGCAGATAGGGAACATTCTGACAGCATTAGCTTGCAGCGCAATTGAGAGGGGAGCTAAACTTACGGATGGGTCAATTGGGGTAATGAGGACGGGAAGACCAATAGCTTTGGCCTTTCTGTAGTTGTAAAGCAGCTGTAGAGTACTGAGTCCAATGTATCCCAGCAAGAGAACGCCGATGGCGCTCAGAGGTGAAATCATGATGCTTGAACCGAGTCGCGATGATAACGAGATGAAGGTTGGATTGAGGGTGAGAATGGAAGTGTTAAGTACACGGTTTACAGTGGGCTAGCGCTAAATTTAGAGCCTAGCAGTCACTGACAGCACTAAATTTCGTCTGTTTCAGCACCAACGACCTTCTGTTATCATTGCAATCAATGTGCAGGCCGCGCGCGACTGACCGTACGATGATCCGGATAAAAATAAAAGCCATTTTAAAGGACCTTGCTCTCAATGGAAAACCTCTTATGATCAATTATGACGAGAATAACCCAGGATTCAGGAGCGATTGCGGTACCGAGTTGTTGCGTGTCGTCGAACGCTGTCTTTATTTTACAGACCGTATCCAAAGTGATAAGGCACGTCGCTGATAATAATGGGCTGTTTTTTGAGCTCATCTCATTTTTATAGACATGTTCTAAATGTAATACTACCAACAGCTCATGACCTTCATCATCGGCTTAAATGCACTGAGCCTTATCAGCTCTGTCTCTGGACGCTGCTGCAAAATGACAGGAAACCATCGAACAGGCCCAGACCAAGCAAGAAAAGTAATAACCCAAAAGTAGCCGGCCAGTCTCGCCAAGATTCTAGTAAACTTGTATTTCCAGAGGGGAAGAAACAAGTCGCCAAACACATCCTCCAACATCAACCCGATTATTTGAGTACTGAAGAATTGGATTGCTCCGCTGTCCTTTGCAGAGACTGCGCTGCCCATGTCGCTGGGGACATGAACCAAGCCAGATAACGCAAAGGCGAGAAGAATCTTCAAATACCGTGAAGGAAGAGAGTAAGACTTCATGCGAAAGATGTTCTTGACGATCCACGTCGCAGTGCCCCGAAGGTTGTTTTGCAGACCTTGGTGCCAAAAGGTGCTAAAAGATTAGCGCTCATCCACTAAAAGTGCACTGAAAACTTACGACCAGAACTGTCGGAGACAGTATGATTGTGTCAATTCGCCAAAAATCGGCCTCCAATCTTTGACAGCTTTTGGATTCATTGTTACCGATGCTGCAGAAGCGAGAGAGTAACCGCCTTGGATGAAGCAAAAGATTGATATAACTGTTGTAACTGTTGCAATGTACCGAACTTGCAGCTCTTCTAGTGTCACTTCACCAAGACGGCGGAAGATGGGCACGTAATTTGGAGCCATGTATTGCTGATCGAGACTCAATTGCGTCGTGATGCACATCTTGTGAACAAAATAACAAAGAAGTACTTTGAGCAGATTGATACACACAAATGGTGTCGCTGCAGGTACGTATGTTGGATCCTGGGAGTCAAAATGGTGAATATTTCTGATCTCCCAAGGCGTGCCCAATCCTCTCATTGAGGACGCAACTTCTTGCCCAAAGACATATCGCTTGCGGAATTCTGCAACCCTCGATTGAGGCTCTTGGTCTTTCTTCTCGCGATCTTCAGCGTATGCAATTTTACGCACAATCATGCGCTCAAAATACGTCAATGAGATTTGCGGAAACGCGGACATGATGGCTCTTGAGACCCATCCTGGCGGTTCAACAAAGTCTTCAAACGTAGCGAGTGCGACGAATGTTGAAATGAGGAATACTATGAAGCCAATTGGTCGAAGAATTGACGTGCGAGATGTGAAGCCTGCGATGTAAATGAAGAAGAATTGCTGCGCTGTCGATATGACGAGCGGATGAAGGTAGAGTCGGCAAGCCATTGTTACTGACAGATTGAGGGCATACAGAACCTTCCAAAGACTGTAGGACCAGCAAGGACTGTTGGCTCCAAGGTGTTAGTTTAATTGAGACTCGTACGAGAATCGGTGAGTTGTCATTGGGGCTGATGAAACACCTCTCCAGCTTCATGGCTGTGAGCCATTTCATGACGCTGAACACAAGGGATCCCAGCCTAGCTCTGAGTAAGGGACCATCCATCCATCGCTAACACTGAACCGGAAGCCGTTTCGATCACTCCCGGGTCTAACTTCTGAGATAAGCCGCAAGCGCCAGGCTAAGACATCGGACAAATGTAAAAAAGCCACCCGTGAAAATCTCAGTGGTAGAAGAAGCTTATGGAGTGCAGGGGGGGGCTGATCCTCTAATGCAACCATAATCCCATATCCTTGTCGTGAGACCCTTGTTCAGATGCACACACGCCCTTGATGCTACTGCATTATCTTTGTTGGTTGCTCCTTGGCTTGATGACTCTACGGAGCCGACTTCCGCTACGAAGGGGGCTTAGCTGTTGTTCTGTGCCCCTTGTTATTCGGATGTCGCTGTGGGAGATTTGAGATTCGTAGGGCGTGGATGGGGGCATGAAGATCTCCACTTACTTGCAGTATGACACGGATGGAGAGCTGGTTAGTTATGACAGTGCTTACTCTTTTATGCTTGCTTAGTTGAACAGAATTAGCAACAGAACTGGAGATATCCACTGCTGACCTTGTTTGACACTGAAACTGCACCTTTCCCTGTGTTTTCTTTTCGACATATCGGTATCTTAGCACTGGCCCAGTGAGTTAACATTTCGTTCGAGCAACCTGAGTCTGCACTCTCAAACATAGGGTAATCAGAGAGACTTGGCCATAACCATGGCGCTTAACAATCTCACCCTCGCGGTCGTCTGCTGTGTGGTGGTAGCCGTCGTCGCTTTGGCTACCAGAAAGCAGCCCGATGCAAGAGAGCCGCCCTACGTCAAAGAGACTGTTCCATACTTCAGTCACATCTACGGACTTCTAAAGCATGGCTTGCGATACTTTGATCTCGTCAGGTAAGTCTTGTATCACACTAGCTGACTGTCGCTAACCTCAACAGCGCCCAACAACCTCATCCAATCTTCACGATTGACATGTCGGGACAAAAGAACTACATCGTGACATCTCCAGAACTTGTACAAGCTGTTCAGCGCAACACAACCTCTCTGTCATTCAGCCCTGCTATGATTCCAGCGTTTCGTCGAATGATGGGATTCGACGAGGCTGGTATTGAACTCATCTTTCGTGATGCTCATACTGAGAATGGCATGTATGGTGAGATTCACAGAGTTCAAAAAGCTTCTTTGCTTCCGGGGACAGAGTCTCTTGATGAACTGTGCACACTCATTCGTGCTAAACTGCTCAACATCGTCAATGAGCTTCCTTCAAGCCAGACCATTGACCTCTATGCGTGGGTACAGGACCTTTTCATGAGGACGAATAACTCTGCTTGCTTTGGCGAGAAAGATCCGTTCACTCTTGACCCATCCCTCAACTCAACATTTTGGTATGAAGCCTGAACTCCCCTTTGGGGCAAGAAAACGTTGGACCTTGATTCAAGGCGACAAATAGACTAGGCTAAGAGCCTTCTAAGCTTATGCTAAGTTTACCTAAGTCTTTTTTGTCGCTTAGGACCATGGTCCTAAATTTCTAAACTCCTCTAAACTCAGTAAAGAAACCTTGACTGACATAAATAGGGCCTGGGAAGCCAACATCAAGGTCCTCCTCCTCGGAGTCCCGTGGTTCTTGAGTCCCAAGAAGCACTCAACTGCCCAAAGGACTCGAAAAGAGCTTGTAGATGCATTCCTAAAATATCTCAACGATGACGGCTTGGATACTGCTTGTTCGTTCATCAAGGAGCTTTCAAGTCTTGGTATCCGCCGAGGGTTGAGCAATGAGAACAATGCTCGAGCCCTTCTTGGAAGTATCCTTGCCATTGTTGGAAACACTATCCCCACGACATTCTGGTTGTTGATGTCGATCTTCTCCAGACCTGAACTGCTGAAAGACATTCGATGTGAGCTTGAAGCCACTCTTGAAGATCCCTCATCTCGAACAGTATCCCTGGACTACACCATCATCCGTGAGAAGTGTCCAGTCTTCATGTCGACCTACGATGAGGTCCTTCGAATGACAAGCGGCATCGCTACAGTGCGTTACACCAACGAAGACACTCTGATCCAAGACCGCTGGCTCTTGAAGAAAGGAGCTCAAGTTCAGATGCCAACAGCATTCATTCACGCTGACCCAACAACCTGGGGTTCAGACGCGGATGTCTTTGACCACACAAGGTTCTTGAAGTCAAAGGTCCTCACCAAGGAGCAAAAGACTCGAAGGGCTGCCGCTTTTAGACCATTTGGTGGCGGCAACACGCTCTGCCCTGGACGTCACTTTGCGTCTTATGAAGTTTTGACCTTTGCTGGAAGTATTTTGCTGGGTTTTGATATGACTCCCACAATGGAGACTTTCAATGTTCCTCAGATGGATAGATCGAAGCTGCCTTTGACATCTCTCAAGCCGGCTGGTGATATTAAGGTGAATCTATCAAGAAGGCCTGGTTGGGAAAAGACGCAGTTTAGATAGGTTAGGTGACAAAATCTGGCACTGAGAAAGACTGACGGGAAATGCTTGGTGGGGAAAATCCTTTTTGATTCCTTTTAGCTAATTATTTGTTATGCGTAATTTGATCTTGGCCTCTTGAAAGTCGCCTAGTCGAAATAGCTTCCAGCTTATGCAGCTCCATACCTGTAAGGTGGCGGCTCACCTCGCGTCGATTGTGACATCCGGGGTTTTCGGACGTATTTGCATCATGTGTGAGTTCAAAACAATCTAATCAAAAGAATCTTCCTAGCCGGCTGAACTTCATATGCTAATAAATTCTTCCCAACTTTGAGGCTTCTTCAAAGTCTCCATACCTTCTTTCCATATGTCCTCAAGTAGATCATTCTTGCCTATAACTGCATCTTCACTTTTACCGTAAATCTTCTTCGTATAAGTTGATGTCTCCTTTGCATAGATCGTGCTGGTAGGACCATTCTGCGGTTGCCATGTGTCCTTTGAAATAGTCTCTTCGAAATGATCTGCATCTGGACAACCACAAACCGTCCTCTGGTTCTCTGTAACCTTAGGTTCACGAATCATGCCGTCAACAACAAGATCACTTCTGTGATTGATTCGGCAATCGACGACTGTCACAGGAATCTCTTCAACCGTTTCCCATTGAACCGTGGATTCTGTCTGATTTGGGCCAGAGTGAGATCCGCCAATGGTAATCTAAAAGGATAATTAGCCTCTGCGAAAACGCGGCTTCTGGTCCAAGGAGTCCATGAACTACTACGATAGAGCTCATGCTGCTTTTTTTTTTGGCTCGGATATGTAGAATAGACTTACTTGAATAAAGTGACTTATTTCGATGAATGGGGTCTTGTAACTCGCCTCTAAAGAATCCAGATTTACAAGCCTTCCAGCCTCCATCTGTTTGCATGTCGGCAGCAAAAGATCGTCAGAGATAGTGAAAGGTTCTTCAGTCAAAATTGGCAGGTACTGTTTCTTGAAAGATGCTTGGATAAACTCATCACTTGCGTAGGAGAATATTGATTCCTCGTCATTTTGGCTGTTGAAGCTATTTCTTCTTGAAGGGGGCGGTTGTTCTTCAATGAATCTTTGCAAAAGCACAAGCTTCTGTTTGTCTGTTTTTCGTTCTGGTCGATCTTGTTCCCAGCGCTCACATTTTTGTTTGATGGAGTAACTCAGATACTCAACTCGTATGTCGGTGTTTAAGAGGTTTAAAGTGACCGTAATCGGAAGCTTTCCGCCAATGGTACATATGCCAGACGGTAAATCGATGCTGTAAGAAAGTTCATCGTGGTATCTACCAGTGTGCTTTTTGGAACGCAAAGCCTTTGCACTGAGCTGATATGGAATTTGAACAATAGGTAATTGTTTGCTCAATTCCATCCTGGCGATGTTATCAAACGATGATACGACAGCAAAGACTGTCAAGTTAATATCCTTATGAATATGCGTTGGGGTATGAGTATTGATGTAAACAGCTGGTGTTTCGAACGAATAGGTGTAGAATCCCGGTGGGAACAACATATAATTTGGCTAACTGACACTGGCAGACAGTTGTGAAGAGTTATCATGCAGCTCGAAGGTGCAGTTATCTCCATAAGGTTTATCAGGGGTGTTGAATCCGACGTCACACAGTTTAAGTTTCCTCGAAGTGAAATGAAAGGGTTTTTGTTTTTCTTTGTTTTGGAATTCCTCGATGCTGAAACTCTTTCCAAAGGCAAAGATTTCGAGATAAATAGACTTGACCATGGTAATTTTGTGTGTGACGATGCTCAACCTGCCCTGCATTGTGGTTGGGAAAGTGTCCGAGAAAACTGGCGGGTCACTTCCGTCTTCCAGGATGCTAAAAGTAAGGACAGGATGTTTGAAGCGCAATTCCCAAGAAATCACTGGACGGTGGTACTGTAGCGGGGGGTTGGGAGTGGAAGAGCCCGCACCAGAATTCATCACAGGCGCAAGTTTTGGTCCAGTGCTGGCAACTAGAGCCCGTTGCCGGTTTTCCAACTGAACAGATATATGGTGCCTCACTTCCTTGAGACGCGAAACCAGATCAACTGTCTGGTCATCCATATGACCCTTCAATCTCTTCGAGATATCAACTGCAGATGATAAAGCTTCTTCAGCCATTTCAAAATCTTTCATGCTCTTACATGATGTTGCAAACCCGCAGAGAAGAGGCAGGATAACATTTTCATCCGGATCACCAGGGCTCGAACAGCGAATATAGTCGAGTGCTGAAGTAAAGAGCGTCTTGGAAATTTCCGCCTTTCGCATTGTCAGGTATAGATCCGCGCCACACGAACATATGGTAAAGTATGCCTTGGAGAACTTTCCATAAATATCAATATGGCACGGATCAACATGTCTCCAGAGGAGGTCGAGGCAACGATGGAATATATTGAAGAATCGGAAGACGGCATGATTGTCATTCAGCGATAGGATATGTTTAGAGAGGCTGTAGGTTGCCTGAATGATCCAGAAGTCGCGATCTTCCATTGTGGCAAGTCTCCACTGGCAGATGGAAGAATGGAGGGTAAATGATAAGAGGCTATGATCGTATGCCTGTTTCTTGGTAGCCAGGAAGACTTGGCTTAGCTCATCGATAGCTTTGTTGAGTTTGATCTTGCTTTGAACCAGTGCTTGTAACTTCGTTGATGAGCCATAGTTATCAGAGTCCTTCATGTCTATTAGCTCCAAGTCATGTAAGATTGATGTTGGGATCGTAAAAGGACCATAGACCGAACATAGAGTGATCAGAGCAGCTGACTCCTTACTTCTTGCCGAGAGCGATTCGTAGAGTGAATCAAGCATGCCAAAAAGTGAGTCGACTGCTCCGCTTTTGGTCCATATCCAGGTCCCAGAATCGACTTCAAACTGAGCAAGTTCTGGATATTCAATGGTGAAACTTTGAGGGAATTCGGTCAGGGATGTGATGCCACGTTGGTGAAGAACTCCTGCCAATTCCAGACCCAGAGGGAACCCATGGAGAAGCTTGGCCGTCTTTCTAGCTGCATCACGGACTTCAAAAAGTTAATAAGAGACGACGGCAGAGGAAATTTGAAGACTTACCGTCTTCGTCGTAATCCTCGTCGTTCTCGTAAGCTCTCCATAAAAGAAGCGACTGGGAAGCCAGGGGGTCAAGATGTTCAACAACAACTTGCTGGAGCCGGAGAGCTCTCGCTGTAACCTGGTGGGTTGAAATTACACATAAAGACCCACGTGTCATACTCTGAAAAGACCCTAACAAGCGCCTATTCGGGATAGGTCCGTTGGCGTTGTCGATCACAGTCAGCCAATTCTCTTGGGGTGTTGTCCGAAGCCAATCCAGAACAAGCTGATGCGGCTTTGTGTTCTCTCTTCCTGCTCGAAAGTCGGGAATATGTTCGCAAATACGGCTTGAGAAAATTGACAAGGATTCCTCTATACTTTCTTCCGAGGATGCGTCGATCCACAAGACGGCAGAGAATCTGCCACTTCTCTGTGCAACATATGCGCGGGCTAGTTGTGTTTTTCTAGACCCTGATATTCCGCAAAGAACCACGCCTCTTCGTGTAGTTGCAGCCTCGAGGCATTTAATCATCTCCAATATCTCATCTTCTCTGCCAAAGAAGCGGTCTGAACTTGGTGGAAGGTCACATAAGATAGTGCCGCAGAGGAGCTGCTTTACTCCACCTGCCAACCCAGTTAGCAAGTGCAAAAAGTGACGATATGGACGGCATACTGGAAGTTACCACCGCCTTACCCGGACCCAGCTCATAGATCACAGCTTTCGCATACGCTGCGGCCATGGCAGCAGCATAGGGTTGCCATTCCTTGTTCTTGTGCTGGTCGGCATAATCACAAACGCCTCTTATCACACCAACAGGTATGCGATTCATCGTGCCTGCAGCTTCCATCTCTAGGCCGATTACTCCATATCGATCTCGTAGCTCGTTGCGCTTGCTGGCATTCTTCGTTAACTTATCTCCAGAACCAATAGAGCCATACCATACGCGAGTTCGCCTATTGGTAGGCCGGCGCGTCCTCTGTATAGAACTCTCAATACCATCGTCGTCGATGTCGTAGAAGGTATCCACTTCCTGGCCAGGATCCGCAAACGTTCCCTTTGAGTGTTCTTTGTCTCTGATGCTGTCATAAAATGGGAGGAAGATATTGGTCTCGTGCGGCGCCATTAGTCTAATGCTACCGATAGCTGATCTAATGACTGTCTCTGTGTTCGCCAAGATCTGGCCAAATTTCAGAAGCTGAAAGCCATTCGATGTCTCCTTTCCCAGGTCGTACGCGACTAAGCCTGCACTGTCTCCGTCGGGTAGTCCAACAAGCACATCGCCAAGCCGAATATCGATTGGCGGTATCTTATGCAGATTTGGAAGACCTGCTGCGACTCCAACGAGAAGGCCAAACCAGAGATTGGGGAAGAATTTCTTAATCTGGCTAGCAAGAGCGGCAGCCGAACCAGTTCCATATTCTTGGCCAGCTGGCAAGGTTGCGATGACGATATTATGGCCGTTAATGTCGCCTGCAAGGAAGACATAGTCATCGCCTCGGCTCATTGGAAATATTCCATCGTGGCGATTGTCAAGCATATGAAGAGCTGCTTGAGCCTCGATTTCTAGTAGCGCGATCCACGCGATAGTGTATAGCTCAGGATTTAGCTCTTTCATTTTAAATCTGATTTCCTGAGGTTGCCCGATTGTCGAATAAGGTTAATGATGAATGAACATAGGTCATTTAGAGTTGATTCTTGACGCGAGCTGACGCTTACGCGCGCCTTGCTTTGGTGGACATGAATGATTATGCTAAAAGGTTGAAAACGAGCCAGGCGATGGGCGCCTTTTCCCCGCGGTTCTGCTTCATGTTGATTCGCCGATTGTTGGCCTCTCATGGCCAATGAGCTTGTCGTTTCATGCAGCTGAGTAGAATGTAAGATTCAAGTTGGATGAGCGTTGAGGTCAATTCAATCTAGCTTTCAGAAGCCATGGCACGTGATTGTCAGCCTGAACTGGCAACAACCTAGGACCCTTGAATTTCCAATTGCATTTATCGGCTTGGGTCAAGATTCTTCTCTAACAATGTCTTCGGTTGTATCAAGAGAATGTGTTTCTATCTAGGGGTTTAGGATCTTTGGCACATATCTCAAGAACTCTGCTCTCGAAGACCTTGTCAGAATGAGTTCGCCAAACAAGGAAGACATAGTCGAAGAATTTAAATAAAATGCATGAAAGTATTATTTTATTTACTACAATCACCAGTTGTTTTGATGGTTGTTGAGATATTTTTGGTGCATAATTTTAACCCAAAGGAGCAGCCAAGTGTCTGCCTGGTGAGAGGTACAACCAGCCAAAAAAGGCGAATGGCAGTAAGGCGGATATTCTGACTACAGGGGAAATTCAACGGCGATTTCCATTGGATCAGGACGCGTCGGACCAAGTAAATCCGGACTGAACACTCAAGACCAACAGCGAGGGGAAGTTGGCAGCCTGTCATCTCAACTTAGCAACTGGCATTTCCAGTCAAGCATTCGAAATGGACTCGAACCAGTATTATTGTCTCCGCGAACCTGCGCATGAGTTACGGTTACTCGACATCCTTCCAGCAACTGCTTCCGGTTCTCTTAACGGTCGGGTACGACGATTTAGTATAGGCACTACACCTGCATTTGTTTCTGTTTCACATGTTTGGGGAGATAAGAAAGCAGATCGAGCAATGTGTCTTGAGTCAGGCTGTGGTATCAAGGACCTACAGATCTCTCACAACCTGGAATCATTTCTCATCAACATGCTCTGCCATACGCCCGAGACCCTGCCGCAGATTTGGGAAAGCGGAGAGAGGCTGCCAATGTGGATTGACATGATCTGTATTGACCAGCTGAACAACCGTGAGAAGGCCTTGCAGATTCCGCTCATGCGAGACATCTATTCGAAAGCGAGGTCCGTCGTCGTGTGGATCCATGAATACGACAGCTATTTACGATATGCATTTCAGTATCTGCGACGTATTGGTAGTCGAGGCCCGGGCGAAGAGGTCTTGTTCGATCCCATGGGCTGGGATGCGATTCGACGCCTGCTTGGTTGTGAGTGGTTTCATCGACGATGGGTAATTCAGGAATCTGTGCTCCCGAAGGAAGCTATTTTCCTTTGCGGCTCGGACTCCATTTCGATGAATGAGCTATTCCGGGGTATCGATATGGCTGTTCGTTCGTTGCTTGCACGACCACGACCAATGAAGAAACTCAAGCCTGGCAACACGGGCGAAATCAGGCCCATCAGGGTGCTGAGAGAACTCAGACAAGCTTTAGAAACAGATCAGGATCAATTCGGTCTTTTTTGGCTAATGGAACACCTCCGTTTCACTCGGGCAACTTTCGCTCATGACCAGATCTATTCACTATTAGGCATTTGTAACCCCCAGGAGGCTGCTGCAACCTCAGTTCAATATGATCTCGAGCCCGAAGAGGTCTACAAGCGGTCATCTATGTTACATGTAGATATACATGGTAACTTGGAGTTCCTTGGCCTTTGTTCCCCCCAACAACGTGATCAGATCTGCTCTGGAACAACTGGAACCACAATCTTGCGGCCCTTTGCAGGCCCTTCTTGGGTCCCAAACTGGCATTCACAGAAGCTGCGGCGTTGCTTGGGTCTCAGCGATATTGGCCACGAGCGGGAGTTCTTCAATGCCGCTAGCGCAATTCCTTTCAACCCTTCCTTCGATGGAAACCAGCTGACAGTCTCGGGAGTCTTGGTTGACAGGATCCGTTCAATCGGTGATTTTTCTCCTCGTGATGGAGCCTTCGACATGTCGGATGCCGACTCGGACCTGTACCAGCAGTATCTGGATTTCTGGATGGCCCCAGTGGATGAACCTGCGCCGTATTCAGATGCTGCAAGCCGGGCAGAGGCTTTCATAAGAACCTTGACTCTACTTGGGATTTACTTGGAGCCCGTACCCTCACCTGATGATATTCCGACGATTTTCTACAACTGGTGCAGTGGCTCATTATTGTGTAAGCGGCTGGAAGCGTATGGATTCAAGCCCAAAAGCAATGGTAAAGGCCCCAAAGAAAAGACGTTTATCAGAATGAAGCGTCTGTCATCCTGGGACCCTTTCATCACTGTCAAGGGATATATGGGTCTTGGCCGGGAAGGAGCTGCGATCGGGGATGAAATTTGGCTCATCGGGGGTTGCAGTACTCCTGTCCTGCTTTCCAATAGCCTAGATGGGCCGGTCCGATATGAGGTGAAAGGAGAGGTTTTCCTTGATGGGTTCATGTTCGAAGGGCAATTCGATAAAACAACACACCGAAACTCGTCAATTGAGAGAATCATTCTGATATAGCGGGTGATGGATAGCTGTCTGGCTGAAGTTGGGAGGCTGAGTGTATTCTGAAGAGACTTTTCAGGGGGTTTATATTAACAAGCTCTTGCTAAATGACTCGAATTCTTGGGCATCTAGTAGTGGCAAGTACTGGATTATGATTAAGAATAATGTGCCCTTTCTTCTTAATCAACCACGTGGCCAGCTTTCAGGCCAGGAATATCAATATGCTCTTCCTTATCTGTATCTATCATTTTAGATCTGATTGTAGGTTTCCTTTCAATATACCCAACCTCTCTCTCAACTCTCTTATAACTGAAACATGGGCATCAAGGCGTCGTGCCTCGGCCTGTCCGTAAATCCACCACTGACCATTCTCTGTAAAATTTACATGGCTAAACACTATCCTGCCGTAGGTGGATCCTCAATATCGTAGCCGGCATACTTCTCCCATTACTCCAAAACGCTGTCGCCAACTTTCAGGCAAAAAGTATCAATATTCTCTTTCTCATATGTACCAACCTTTCTCTCTACTTGTTTATGATTCGATCATGGGCATCAAGACGCCACGCCTCTTCCTGTCTACAAATCCATGCCAAGACTATTTGAGACCAAGTGCAACAGCAATGGCCTATATAAGGTCAGCATTGTCTGACCATGGCTTCTGCAAAGCTTACCTGGTTAAACACTCTCCGTGCCGTATATGGATCATCAACATCGCAATCCGTATACTCTTCCGGTTTGATCTTCCAAAAAATATCATTCCAAGTTTGTGAATGTGCAGATCCTATGTTGGAGATTGGCGGTTCCCTTCTGTATGTTGCCACAAGTTGATAAGGAGTATTTGGACAATGTCCGGAGATCTCTGGTAGCCACTTTTCCACTACACTTTGGTAACTGTGGTATGTGTTCTTCTTTGACAGGACAAGGAAGACATCGGTCCCCGCATACTCGGCTAACCGGAGACTAGTGTAGGCTTCTCGTCCTGTAGTATCATGTATAGCCAGCCGTATCAGTTGGTTTCCAACTCTCTTCTGTGTCAGCGACGTCAGAAACAACATTTAATTGCCTGTACCTACTTGACTTCAACAACAAGGGTATCGAACGATTTTGGTGTGTATGCAGCACCCTTCCCGTACGCATACGACTGGATCAGGTTATTTTTGAAGGTGTTGCGGTCTCCAACAAGCATAATTCTACTCTGTTAGTAAGTCATCTCCATGTTCGGCATGCAACTCATTTGATTGTTTTCTTGACTTGAAACCCCCCCAGTGCTGAAGCAAGTCGGCGAGTTGATTGTCTCTGATCATGTTGTGGCGCGCGTAGCGGAGCATATAACGCTGATTGGACTCGCGGCGTGGTGGTATCTGTTCTCGCTCCAGTACTCGTTATGCTCGCACCCATCTGTTCTGTCAATAGGACCGAAAACGTTGATCCAGGTGCTAACAGATCAATATCGTCGACGGTTATAGGAAGCCTGAACGCAGATATGACTGATATGTCGTTGAGACTCATTCCAGAAAGCATACTCCAAGCATTCGATGGAGCGCTAGATGAAGTGAACGAAATATCTGATTCGTTTAATTGTGTCCGACTGTAAACTCTAGACTGCTCAAGCTCTTCCTCAAACTCACTCTTGTTTATGATTGAAGGGCTTGAGATTGCTATGGATGCTCTCTGCTGAGCCATTGATGCTAAGCGAGAAATCGAGGCAATACTAGAGCGTTTGAAGCTGACAGAGGATAGCCTGCGTGAAACAATAGAGGACGCATCGTCCAGGAACCTGATAGATCGAGAATTAGAGGTGATTACCCCTTCAAGCTTTTCTAGCCTTCGAGCAAGATCCTCGTTCTGCTGGATGACATCTTCCATTTTTCCAAGGAGAGTTTCATGCTTGCTGTTTGCATCTTCTTGCGATTTGCTACACTGGGTCAGCGTATTGATAATGATGGTGTCCGGAACCTCAAGGTCTTACCTCTGAAGAACAGCCACCATGAGCGCTAGAGAGCTCTTTTGAGTTTCGAGGCGTGGCATGAGAGTAAGAACTTTCTTTTCATTCCATACCCATCGGAAGCGATTCATGAGACTATCTTCTCGACATATAATAGACTCTAACTCCGAAATTGTGATGACTGAATGGGTGATAACAATTGATAGGTGGTCCAATTGAATGAGACTCTTCTTTGACGTGTCGATTCGATCGAGAGAGTCAATGAGAGATTGGACCGTCTGTAACGTGAAGATCATATGCTCTACATTCTGGAGAGCTGCTGCTGCTGCCCCTGGAGCATCGACTGTGCTGTTGATGAACGTCGAGAGGGCGCCGCAGACTTTCCCCCCGGCAGCGAGGAGGCCGACGATTGATGCAGCGATACTCAAAGGGTCCGCCATCAGGTCTTGATAACTAGAAGAGGAATTTTTTCAAGTTCGAAGGGCTGATTGCATGAAGAGCGGTGAGTTTTTGTTTCGTCAAGTTGTGAGCCTTGCGGCTGAATTGGCAATCTCGCAAGGCGTTTTTTTTTTTCATTATAATTCGCAGCCAATCAGGGGCATGATCTCACAGCCTGATCATTAACCTGACCTGTAAGATCTCTTATTTTCAGGTATTAATAATGAGTGTCTCAGACGATAATAGGTTTAATGAGGGTATTTAATCTAATAAATCACTAATCTACCAGCCACGGTTAAGATGAGCATCTGTGAGCATAGTTCAAGGCTGGAACAAAGTCGGAAAAAAGGCCAAATGTCACACATGTTTGCCCACAGAAGAGGTCTACTCAGTTGGTAGCATCAGGAACCAGCAGCACTGTTATTCCTCTTAAAGATTAGTGCTTGTTGGTGCTTGATAAATCTTTTAGTATTCTGTATTGGCTGCGTATTCTGTCATTTTACACCTGGCTTTTATTAGTTGCACTTTAGCATATATCTTCCTATCTACCACGATTCCTGGCACCGTTCAACACTCTCTCTTCTGCTATCCAGGCAAGGTTATCTCAACCGTTTCTACAGCTACCCCACAATCCTGCATTTGCAATAGCGCATCGAAGGAGAAAGTTGATAAGATAAATGGTTCAATTAGGAATGACATCAGTGCCATTTGCTTTTGATGTTTCGAAGTGAAGTAGGGCTCTTCCATATGGAAGGAAGTTTTCCTTTGACCGATATCCATGACCATAAACACGGATGCAGTCATCCTGAATCTTCAGGAGCTAACATCTGGCCCATCATCATAGAGACATTGGTGGATGATACCGGTTGAAGCTGTGGCCGTGTCTGAACTGCCCTGGAAGTTCAAAGCCTTTCTTGATGTTGAAACTTGAAACTTGAAACTAAAGGTTTGAGCTGTACCCATCGCAGATGCTCTGGGTTGGAGGCATAGATAACGTATCGGCCGTCCCGCACCTAGTTGAGTTCGTCTTGGCCTCCTTGCGACATGAAGGAGTCGATCGCCGACGCTACGTAGAAGTGCGAACTCATCGTCGACGTGGTGAAGGGAGCCTTCCATCGGCAGGCCTCAAGAGGTGTCCAAATATTAAATGCTAATGAATGGCCCCAATCATTCTTATTACTCACCAGAACTAGCCCACCGTCTCAACAGAGACGGCAACTAGACTTTACCATTTCTACTAATTTAAGAGATATTCCCACCGCCGGGCGTGATGACTTTGAATCTCTAGAAGTTATACGTTCGTCATGCCACCGTTATGATCGTCGCATATCGCCTCTTCCGGCTTTTGAAACCAATCTTCAGAAACTTGCTTGGTAGTTTCTTCCGCTATGAACCTTTCTGATGGGAAATTTGGTTGCTTGATGCTCTCTTGGGGGTAAAAGCGATAGTCATCAAAGAAGACCCAAGCACGTCGCTGACCCATCTTATATCGGATTTTCTCCTCGGGGTTCAAAGAAAGCCGCTTGTACATAGATGATTCGCAACCATTTTTGTATTCTCGCTTTGATGTGAGTAAGAGCATAAAGTTTATGTCCCATGGGTGAGAGTCAAATGGCTGTTCATAATTCCAGACATGTTCGACTTGTCCCTTGAGGGCTTGTCTTTCATCTGGTTTGGCCATATCGTAGAGAAGGAAATTGGTGAGATGATCAAGTCCAAGCGTTGAGAAACTGGCCGCAGCGTCATAGCGAAGGATTTCATTAGACGGGACTAGGTGAGGTATGTAGAGGCTTGTTAGCCAATGCAAGGGATCGGGGAATAGTAGCCTTGTTTCAAGTGAAACCGCTGTCGAAGTGGTTGGAAGCCAAGCATTGTTGCATTGGGCGAAGATTGCCCCGTATAGAGAGCAGACGTAGTTGTGGACACATCTGACAGCTTCATATTCCGCCCAGCTGACCTTACGCAGCCGTAGCTGGCCGGGAATATGAGGGACATTGCTGGTCTTGCATAATAGTTCGTACACCAGAAATGCTTTGGTAAACCTATTCCGTTCTGAGGATGCAAGATTTGCCGAATTGAATAGCGGTGTTACCTTCAGGCCCTTGAACATAAGATGTCCTTCATTTGATGGCCGCTGCATCTGTGGCAGGCAAAGATATTCCCGTGGGGGAAGGAAGCGGTGGCTTTGGTGATATAGTCCTCAATGAAAAGAAGAATTTGCCTGTAAAGTTTGATCAATTGACTCAGCAGGTGGTCATTGTTATCCTTGAAAGGGTCGTGCAGCTGAGACTTTGACCAAGCACATATGTGTTCGCGCATAGGCTGTGAATGGCGCCTGCGTAGAGGTTGCCTGCCAGTGCCTCGGGGACTTGGAAGTAAGATAATTGCCATGGAGTCTTGTATCATCTCCTCATCAAATTCGGCCGCAATCACTTCTCGTATGGTATACTTCTTGTGTGCAAGATATTGTTGAAGCATGATCGGGGAAGCTTGGATCATGCGTGATATCGACGTTTCAGATTGAGTCGATATGAAGACCCGAAGACGAAGCTCAGGGGGTAATTTGTTGAAAGGGTCTGTTGCAGTGAGCGCCATATTTTCGTTCTCAAATCGATCTTCCGCATTGACAAGAGAAGTCACAAGGAAGAGGGGGGGGAAGAGTGCAAGGGATCAACGCGGGTATATATACCCTAACTTCATTCAGTTTAATCCATAGTTAAAGCTTATGCTATTACGACCAGCCATATCAAGCCGATACGTCAAGAAGATTCAATTAAGTTCGAGTTTAGGTAGGCTAAATGTATAAAGCTTCAATGAAGGATATTTCTCACAATTTACACACAAGAAGCTTTGTGATGACTCAATCCGCAACCTTTCTGCAGTCAGCCGCTCGGGTGTAAGAAGGCGTCCCGATCCTAACTTGAGTGAGAAAGCCAGACATTTTGTTGTCGAGTGAGTCATTCCTGGTGTCAAGGTTTGGTGGGAAGATAAGCTTTCAGTCACAAGCCTGAACCTTAAATTGAAAATATTCTTTGTTTAGGGTATTGTGTATGATAAGCTTTATTGTATAAGATAGTATTTCTTCTTTTCTTTAACAAGTATTACCTTGATCTATCTCTTGGAGATACCTATGAGGTTATTTCATTACTAGTAGCATAGTCAATACTGACTTTTGGTATTTTTGAAATAAAGTAATGCAATACTAGCGTTTGCTCCAAGACTCAGTGTTGTGCATTAATGCTTAGCAGAATACAAGTTAACTTACCTGTCATATATGATTCCACATCCTGTGCGTTGAACGATTGACGTATATGATCGATAGGAACTTCTCTCTCATCAACAAACACATTACACGGGTTCTCGGCATCTAGCATGACCAATTATTGCATAATATCACGCATGCGATGCGTAAGCAATCCCGCAAAAGTGACGTTGAACTCATCGCCGACTTCGCCGCCATAAGCCCCGCTTTTGCCGCATATGTAACCTCTCTTCTGACTATAAGACTCAAGCTTACATCGTCTCTTGTGAATCACCAAACATCAAGCAAATCCAATCACTCATTCTTCCAATCGACAATATGGCTGAACAGAGACCCCCTTTCCCACCTTACAACAGAGAAACTGCCCAGGCAAAAGTCAAGGCGGCTCAAGATGGATGGAACACCCAGTAAGATCCCCTCATCTCGTAAGCAAGCATTCTGACTCACATATCTCGTTCAAGAAACCCTTCAAAGGTCAAAATGGCCTACACGCCCGATTCAATCTGGCGCAATCGCGATACCTTCATCAAGGGCCGTGACCAAATCGAGAGCTTTTTGACCGATAAATGGAACCGAGAGCACGAGTATAAATTGCGCAAGGAGCTCTTTGCCTTTGATCAAGATAAGGTGGGTTTATATCCTCATTTGGAATTTCAGCCTTGCTTATGGCTTCCAAAATTTTGTGAGATCTCAGTCTGACGCGAGCAGATCGCTGTGCAGTTTTGGTATGAATTCCATGATGATGACGGTCAGTGGTGGCGATGCTATGGACTTGAGGATTGGACCTTCGATGAGAATGGTTTGATGAAAAAGAGGCAAATGAGTGGAAATAATGTTAAGATCAGTGAAGAAGAGCGTTGGTTCAAGGACGGCGTGGACGTGAATTCCGTCGACATTGGACCGGAGCACTGGTAATGGCTACCCTAATTCTCTGCTTCCAGCTCCTATCAAGCTCATCGAAGGAGTTTCAATAGGAAAATGAAGTCTTTGAATCGATTTTATAATCTCTAATTATTAGTGATAAATGTCTGCACTACTTTGAATTTCTTCTCTTTAATATCCCTCAGGCAGCAAGAAGACTTTAGACCTAAAGCTAAGGTAACAAAATAAACTCACCTAAAACTCATCCAAGGTTAGTATAGATTTATATAAGACTTGTTATCACTTAGGATCAAGGTCCTAAGTTATACCTCCCCCAGATAGCATGCATCACCACTGCGATAGAGAGAATTTATTGGAGTCCGAGACGACATTCATTTACAAACGTCCCTTGATATTCCATGAAACCAATTTGCATCCAATCACTAGAAAGGAACCCTTTTTGTTCTGGATGGAGGTTGTTTCACGGTGTTTGAAAGGGGCCGAGGGATGAAACGTAGGATCGATCAAGGTCCTGCATGGACGATCTTGAAACACACTTAAGGACAGGGACACCATTCGATATTTCCCTCCTATATTTAAAATCCAAACGCCGCCTTTCATCTTTTAATGAAATTCTCAGCACCATCACCAAAAAATACACTTTTTGAGATTAGCAACGATGAGAAAGCCGACATCCTTTGAGCTGGTCCTTTTCATGGCCTCTGTAGCCAAAGCAGCTGACTCTACATGCGCCGTATGAAAATTATTGCCTCATGATTTCTAATGCTAACAACGCGACAGATTGACTGCTTCCAGGGGCTTATCACGAACGGACCTCCCGCTGGATGCAAGGAGGCAACCAACTATCTTTGCTTCTGCACAATGCCTACGCTGCAGAACAACTGGGTCCAATGCACCGACAAATCTTGTGCCAGTGAAAAGGATGGGGCTATCGCATGGGCGAATGAGCTCTGTTCGAGTAAGTATATTGTCTCGATACTGAAGGCAATGCTGATGATCTTCAGAACTTGGAAAGCCGATTGATCTTGGAGGTTCTGATGGATCTCCCACGACTGGCAAGACCACGGCTGTCGATGTTCCGACTACCAGCGCCAGTGGCGAGGTCAAGCCAACCACTGAGGCTGGAAAGACAACAGATGCTGCGCCGACTACCGCTACAGAGGCCAAGACAGAATCCAAGGTTGAAGAGACCTCAAGTGACAAGACTTCCGAAGTTGCAACTGTGACTTCAGCGGTCGAAACAACCGCGACATCGATCAAGACCACGGTCAGCAAGCCAAAAGAAACCACCGAGTCGGATGCATCAGGCAGCGCAGCTGAAGCAACGGCAGATCAGACGACCGACGACTCTGTTGTCACGATCACTGGAAGTGCTGATCCTTCGACTGCAACTCCATCTCCGACCGACGATTCCAATGCCGCTGATTCTGTTGGCCCCAATCTCTATGCTGCGATTGGTGTTGCGGCTGCCCTTTGGCAATTGCTGTGAAATTACACAGATGTTACGATTTCTTAGTGCTTGGAAACATATTTTTCGGTCGGTATATAGAAAAATAGAAAACCATTGGCTTCGTTGCGTTGATCGCAATTATTTTTTTCTGATGCAATCCATCTCAAGCCGCGTTCTTGAAACATGCCCTGTTTGATATTGAGTAAGACTTGCGAATCACCATGTCATTGGTCAATTCTACTAATCCATCGTCCAATCCCATTCAGCAAAAACTTTGTTCCAATGGAAGGATTTTGATCTGGGGAAACAATTGGCAGAGCTTGGGCGATTGGTTTAATTAGTACGGGGCGGATTTCATGCACGGCGATCACCCGTTCAACGGCTGACTCTGTTTCAGTTTGTGCTTCCCCAAATTGAACACGTGAGGGTAATAATTTGAGGCCATGCAATTGTAAATGCAACGTTTCCCCAAGATGCCGGTGACTCGGTCATGCCCAATTGGGTGTTCAGACAGTAAACATATTACACGGCAGACAAAATTATGCATATGTTTGTCATTGATGCTCATCGATTCGATAAACTTGTTACATTCGTCAAATGCTTCCCGCCATAGCCCAACACAAACCCTGCAAATCAGACCATATCCGTCCAAGCCGTCATCATCCTCTACAGACAGATTCCAGGGCAATCGAATCCATTGTTCTTAGGATCACACACATCTGAAGGATCATCATAACAGTACAGACCCTTGGGACATTGTTTCCCCGTGAATCCCGCACAATCATGCAATTTCTTGGGCGCACAGATTCCAGGCTTGTCGCAAGCCATACCGCAGTCCTTAGGAGTTCGAGGGTCATTGATACAGTGATAGCCATTCTTGCAAGGCGGAGCAGGCTTGTTGCGGAACCCTCCGCAGGTTTGATATTGGTTCTTGAAGTAACACATGCCTGAGCATCTGTTGAGGTCTTTGCAGTTGTCGTGAATGGGTTTGCAAGTGGTGTCTTTGGGACAGGGTGCGATCTTGTGACCGCAGCCTTGGCCGGAGGATTGAGAAGCGGCAGCAAGGCCGATGGAGATAGCGATGAGAATGTTCTGGAACAACATGTTTATGGTCTGATGAGAGGAATTGGCTTGAAGGAAGGTCAATGATCTTCGGGCCCTCGGGGAAGTCGGAATTTATAACTTTGTAAATAAAGTTCACAGTCTCAACGGCATTTGGATAAATTTATAAATAAAGTTTATCAATTCAAATCAGCCTAATGAGCTGTTAAGCTGTTAAGCATAAGACGGATCCATTCATTTACCCGCGACCCTAGTCTTAATTGCAGTACCACGAGGAACTGAGCGCCACCTCGTATAACCATATAACGTAGCTTTCAATACTACGGGCACATGACGCAGTACTATCGTCACTGCACCTAAGAAAGCCTCAGCTGAAAAGGCATGCCCAGTGGTGATCCAAGCCCATGCCACGATTTGCCAATTTTAGATACGTGGTTTCAGGGCAAGACGCCTCATTTGAGGCCGCTTTGCGCTATGATCTGCAAGGACCATTCCAGACCAGCCCATTCTGACAGTAAGCTTGCCATTATATGCAACATAAGATATGTTCTACGTAATAGTTTCTCTGAACTGCAAATTGGGTTGGTTCTGAAAACACAGCGGTCAACAGAAAGGGCCATCTTGACATAGCCGGTCAGCTGATGGGCTTTTCTAATGAAACGTACAAGGCGTTTGATAAGCCAGCCGTTAGACGAGGCTTTTTACATTTTCAGCTAGAGAAGAACTCACAAACAAGTCAACTAAAGTGATGTATCGTTTCTGCGGCCACCTTGATAACATTAACGACAGCGCTTACACAGATACTGTCCAAATTCTACTGAAGAACCTGAGGAAATAAATACACAATAGCCGCTTCCAAATACAAAGTAATTAGGTATCGTTGTGTAGACATTTTGAGAATCATCGATGTTGAGTCATCGGATGTATGGCCTAAAGTTTAAGGAATATGGTTAACGAATATGGTTGGTTATCAGAGTCAACTGCATTGAGGTTCATGTTTCTGCGGCAGCCATCACCTTTCATATTCGAGCTCAACCCAAGACGCCTAACCAACCATCCATTAGCTGTCCATCTCGCTCACAAACACCAAAGCCTCTTATTCAGTCCGTTAGGCTCCCAGAGAGAAGGCAACGGGATCTTTCATCTCAGGGCCAGCTTGGGGATAAGCCGCAGCCGGCGGGTAACACTGCCTGCAGGCTTGCGACTTTCGAAGATAGAAGCAGGAAACCAGTCTGGCCCTTGCCACTTGGTTGCTATATCTGGCTGATATATTGTAAGCTTTACTATGTAAACCAAAATGTTGAAAATTAGCCTCTAAGAACGACTGCAGTACCATTCGACTCATTACCACCGAAATCCATGCCCAGTTTTGCCAATCAATGTCTTCTAGCTCTTGGAATTTTGTGATGTGGACGTTAGCCAGTCTGTCTATTTGCTTTCCCAACTCGTTCTCCCCGAGTACTTGCGTTGTGCTGGACGCACTGCTGATACATCCTCTCCAGCATGTGCACTCGTGCGAATCTCGTGTGCATTTTCTTGGGTCAAAATATTGCTGGATATCCGTTCGTAGCTTCCAGGAAATGGTAGGGTGCGTCGAGATCGACGAGCCGCAGCAGAAACTGTGTTCCTTTTTGAAGCAAACCGCTCGATTCCGAAGTTGAACCACTGCCCGACCTCCCGGTCACTCGTATGTTTCCAGGTCTCCCATTCACCCTGCTTCTTCGCAATAGCGCCGAAGTTGATCGCCCTCTTTTTCGCCCTTCTGCAACGCCGTAATCACCAGATGATGTACCGCCCCGTACTTTCGCCCTTTCATGATCAAGTTCGCCGTGGTGTGTGAAATGATGTTTCTTAATGTCGTCGAAGCTGTTCGGCTCGGGTTGTTGGGGTTTTCGTGGGCCTGTTCGAGGGAGGCCGTCAAGACTTCGCCGCAAGGTTGTGGGTTGGAGTATGCATTTAATTTGCTGTCGTATCGGGAGTAGTTTTCGAAGAATGCAACATCGTGACGAGGCGCTTCCAATGATAGTGATCGCAATGGATGAGGATCTGTTGGTGACGAGTGCTCGTTGGGTAGTGAATCTCCTTTTAGGGGAGTTACAGGCAGTCTCCAGGAACTGTCCTCTAAGAGCCTGTCTACTCACCCCTATTCTCTGATGTCTCTCCTTGAACCATGTCGCTGATTCTGCTGCATTAGTTACTGATAGTTCAATTCGATTCCATATTGGTCGGCGCAATGATGAGGATGGTGGCCATTGACCTGTTAACTATAGTAGGAACTGCCATAGGTATATAAGAGGTCATAAGTAACTGCCTAATGCCTGGCAACTGTTCACCATGCTCGCTGTGGCCGAGTGGCCACGGTTAATATGTATTTTTTTTTTTTTTTTTTTTTTTCACCTTTTTGGCTGTTACTCTCAGGTTCAAAAAGTGTATTTCGTGGCACGTTCAGTCTCCATCGAGGCTCAGATCACATTTTGATGTGCTATAGTTCTGGTTAAATGGTAAGGTCTTTGTCTGGCGACGCTTCACCATGCTAGCTGTGGCCTAATGGTCACAGTGAACATTGTGCTTTTTTTTTGGCTGTGAGACAAAACTCTATTCCGTGCGCCTTATGTTCGAAAACCTGCCTGGAGTGAACTGTGGGAGCGGATGGCTCGTTCAATCGCAAGGGTTATAGTCGAGGTTGCGTCGTAAGGTATTGTCTGGCGACGCTTCACCATGCTAGCCATGGCCTGATGGTCACGGTGAACATTGTGTCTTTTTTTTTTCTGGTGAGGTGGCAGAACTCTATTCCAGAGCTCTTGAGTTCGAAACCATCACTGGCCTTTGATGTGACGTCGAGGTGGCTCAGGTCGCTCACACAAGCCATAGCCCAGGTTACGTGGTAAGCCTCTGTCTGGCGACGCTTCACCGTGCACTGCTGTGGCCTCACGGTCACAGCGCATGATTTTTTTTTAAATTTGCATCTCCCACTTTTAGAGAAACTCTATCTTTAATCACTTTGTTCGATTCACCATCTCATCTTTTCCTCTCCCACCCTTTCGTCACATTCTGAACTGCGCAGTTTGTATTTCTGTTCTTGACACTTACAGGGGCAGTGATGGTCTTTTAATGAGCGGGTACCTTAGACAGTAACTAATCCTATAACTTACCTGAATCTCCCACAGGTTTCGCTCGGATCTCATTATTCCTCGTGTTTTAATCTTTTATCGCCATATTTCGAGAGCATTATTTTATTCATGAGTGAGTGGAGACATGAAGTCGAAGATATGCACGCTAGAGCCGTCTTCCGCCCGCGCGCTTGGCGATCTCCGTGGGGTTGGTCACGTGAAGCCCCAAGGCATATCCCGCGCACCATTTTCCTTCAACCATGCATGAACTTATTCCTCTTTTATTTTCTCACGTTACTATCCTGCAAAACTTGTTCATTCGCCGTCGCGTAAAATGAACTGTTCTGTATTGCCGGCCTGTGAGCCACATGTGGCTGATCAACAGCGCGCGCCTCCTTTCACGTGCCGTCCGTCTTCCAGCGTCCAGAGCAGGAAGGAGCAACTTCCTTAACAAGCGACTCCTGCAACACAGGATTCTCTCCCACCTTCCCTATCATACGAACTTCCATACCTTTATAAACTGTAATAACTGTCCATGTTTTCAACAATTACCGAGGCGGTGGCTGGGTGGTTAAAGCATGGTGAAGCGCGCCAGACGTGAATCCAAAGTCCGCCGGTTCGACTCCGGTCCGCTTTGTCTGTGTGGGAGTTGCAGGCTCGGTAATTGTCCCCTGGGACCACTCGGGGGTAAATTCCTGTTCGTTCTGCGTTCAGGGTGGATTAGTAGGCATGCCCAGTGCTTTGCGAACCTTTTTTTTTTTTTGTTCATGACCTCAAAAGGGGTTGCAACCATATGCGTAGACTTGTTCTTTTTTGTCTCATTCAATTGATGAAACTTGTTCAAAAACGTTTGAGATATCATCTGACTGATTTGGAACCCCTGATTGCCAAGTTGCGCTGTCGTGACTCTGTTCTTCGAGTTGGTTCCCCATACTCTCCTTGTTCAGAGAGGTGGCTGATAAGACGAACCAAATGCGAAGAGAACAGGTGCTTCACAGGCGCTTCGAAAATTCATTTCGAATTATGCTCGATAGTCAATTTCACTCATGAAAGTGTCAAAAACGGCGTATACCCCTTGTAAGACGAGCTGGGGATGATTCAAGTCTCTCCTCTGTAACTACGGCAGGCCGGCTTGCGACTCAACCTGCTGCTAACAAAGGGATTGCAAACAGACAATTGAGCTTACAAGCAATAAGCTCAGCGTTACATCATTGCAATTGGTGATACGTTCACTTGTTTCTTAAACACTTCACGGTTTCAACGTCTCGACTCAACATTCTTGGAACAAATTGTTATTCTGATGAAGCTTATGATATCTCAGCAGTAGAATAGGCAGTGAAATCACCCAACGGGGAGGATAGCACACACTGTTATCCACCTAGCTAGCAACTGAGTCGTCACCACGTCTTGATCGATAAAAACTCTAGAGTCTTCGTTATAAACGATGACAATTTGCAGAACAACAAGACAGGAAACGCAAGGACTTACAGTATAAAGCTCATTATCCGTAGAGAAAAGAATAGCCGGAGTCTCCATATATACCCGAATGATCCGAAATGAGAGAATTCCATAGAAACCATAACGATAAGGTTTACCGACATATACTACCTTAGCTTCCCTTCCGTTATGAAATCATTGCGCCTATGTAACCCAACCAAAGCGCAACCCCAACCTCCCCCACCAACAGCCGCGCCATAAACCAATGCCCTCGTATAAAAAAACAAACTCCAAACCAACCAAAACGAATGCGAATCCGGCCATCCGGTTATATAGTGCCATTTTTGCACATCAATGACGTCTGTGGTGCCAGTCAGCACTAGCTGTCCATTCATCTCTCGTCTACGGCTCTAATTAACTTTCGGTACGTGGTTCGTCCAGTCAGAGCCTTGCAGCCTCATGAGGGGAAGATATAACATCTCACCATGACCTGTTCTTCTCAAACCAAATTGTCAATGTTTAACTACTTACGATGGCGTTTTTAAAGTCTCTTGTCCTTTTCGGGGTGCTGCAATGCACCTCAGCTGCAGCCACTAAGAAATCATCCACGCCGAAAATAAGCTGGGGAGACTGTCCAACTTTAATTCCACCCGGTGTCGATTGTGGAAAGATCAATGTTCCTCTCGCATATCAAAGTGGAAATTCCACCTCTCCTAAAGGAGATGAAACAGTTGAACTTGTCTTTACGCGCTTGAACCATACAGGCAAAGGCGACAAACAAGGCGTTCTGTTCTTCAACACCGGCGGACCTGGCGCATCTGCAGCCGTCACAGTCGCTGGATCACCGTTTCTCTCAACGATTTCTTTCTCAGATGAGCTCCGCGATGCATACGATATCATCGGTCTTGATCCCCGTGGTGTTGGTGTGAGCAGTCCTGTTAAATGTGACCCCAAGGTCTTCAACAAACGCGTCAAGACTTTTGTTACTACGGATGAGGAATACGATGCTCTTTTCAATTACAGTCGGAGCGTTGGTGAGAGTTGCGCTAAGCTTACTGGTCCTCTGATCAGCCATCTCGACTCTGTCCATGTCGCAAAGGATCACGAAGTCGTGCGCAAAGCTCTTGGCGTTGAGAAATTCAACTACCTTGGTCTTTCATACGGTACCCTCCTCGGCACAACATATGCATCTCTATTCCCGAAATCAGTGGGCCGCATGGCTCTCGACGGAAACGTAGATCACTCCCAGTCCGAGATAGCAACACTCCTCGCAAAAGCAACCGCCTACGAGACTGGCCTCGATCAATTCTTCAAATGGTGCGACCACAACTCGACATGCGCTCTTCACGGAAAGAATGCCAGCCGTGTCTGGGATCAGACTCTCGCTCGCGCAGACTCCAAACCTATCCCGGCACCTGGCTGCGACAAAACTTGTCGCTCTGACGTAACAGGTGAAGAAATCCGGTACAATGCGCTAGAGATGCTCACCTTTGTTGATTTGAGCATTGGCTCTGGTACCTGGGCTACTCTTGGAGACGCTATTCTTCAAGCTAGTAAAGGCAACGCCACTGCGCTGTCGACTTCGACTCCCAGTGATAAAGTCGTGAATAATCCAGGCGGTTCTCCATATAGTTACCTTGCTATTGGATGTCAAGAATGGTTGCATAAGTCCAAGACTTCGGTTGACTTACGTCAGAAGCTCATCAGTGCTGTGACGTTTGCTCCAAGAACGCGGGGTGCCACGCAGAGTTACTACTACGAAAGTACATGCATCGGTTGGCCTGCAAACTTGACGAATCCACAAGGACCTTTGGCGGATGGTATTAAACATGCACCCACGATCTTGCTCGCAGCTTCGGTGTATGATCCCGCGACCAGTATTACCTGGGCCGAGGGGGTTAGGGAGCAGCTGACGCATCGAGTGAGTATCACGAGGAATGGGCTTGGACATACGAGTCATTATCTTGGAGGTGATACGAGTAAGGCTATGGATAGGTACTTGGCTACTGGAAAGTTGCCCAGGGATGGTACTGTCTACAAGACCTGAGTGTCGGGTACGGTTTCGACGATTGTTATGTTGAGCAATGAATAATGTCGAAACTCATATGATTGAGTGTATTTATTTCTACGACTTCTCTGTAAGATAATACTATTTTATATCTCTTGTCAAACACATGCGACATCTATATCAAGACCAGAAGCAGCTTCGAGTCCTCCACATGTTCTTATGGTTCCTAAGATAAGATCCAAATGCATCTAAATCCCTTGGGCCTGTTGCTATTAATAGTCAAGCATGCATGTTTTCGGGATGTTGTTGTTAGTCGAACTGCTTGTGACTATTGTAAGAAACTGGGGCTAACTTGGGAGCGCCCTCCCTGTCATCAGATCGGTCTAGCTCCTTAGTTCAGCCCTACAGAAGTTGATGTCATCCTTCATGCAGCCCTACAATGATATCAATGGCCTTCATCGGAGCAAGCATTTGCCTTTATCATGCCCAGAGGGAGGCCGAGTGATTGACCGAGCCGAGGATCGGCGTAGCACAAACATCCACGGCCTTTGCAAACTTTTCAGTTCCAAACTCCGAGCCCATTTCAAAGCACGTATCACAGTCTTTGTAAGGAAGACAGAAAATCCCATCTGTGTAACAAAGATCCACAAATCCGGCCTCGGTATCCCACCAACTCCGAGAAAAGCGGGTTCAGAATTTCCGCCGGGGCCGATTTGATTACGTGAGCAGCTGATGTGATCAAGTTGTACACAAGCAAATAGCTTCACTTATAAGTCAAAAAGGTTCCCAACCATTCCCTATACAACACAAAACACCTTTCATATCATCAATATGACCAAGTTCAAAGTTACAGTGACATCCGACACCGTCTGCCCTTGGTGCTATGTCGGTCGCCGACAGCTCCAGGCTGCGCAGCGCCTCTGGGAGCAGAAGTATCCCGACTCAAACGACACTTTCGACATCAGCTACAAGCCTTTCCAGCTAGCGCCTGATTGGGCCCGAGGTCCTGGGTCGAGCATCTCCAAGGAAAAGTTCTACCACGAGAAATTTGGCAAAGACCGCGTGGTCAAGATGCATCAGCACTTGAAGGGAGTAGGAGAATCTTTGGGAATCGACTTCAAGTTTGGCGGACAGACTGGAAACTCGAGGGATTCGCATCGGCTTGTGCAGCTTGCCAAGAAGCATGGTCAGGAGGCTGAAGGCAAGGCGCTCGATGGGCTCTTCGCAGCGTACTTCGAGAAGAATGACGACATTACCAGCTACGATACCTTGAGAAACGTGGCTGTTGAGGCGGGAATTCCTGAGGATGAGTTCCGGAAGGCTATTGTCGAGAGCGACGAGGGCGGTCCAGAGGTTGACAAGCTTGCGGGCGAGGCGCGTTACTCTGGTGTCAATGGTGTGCCCGACTTTGTTCTTCAGGATCGATTCCGACTTCATGGCGCCAACGATCCGTCGACATTTGTCAGCGTTTGGGAGAAGATCAAGGCGGCTGAGCTGTAATTAGATCAATCGCTTGGGGTGGTCGGATTGGAACAAGACTTCTGTGCGCTTCTCGAGGACATCGTTCCAGAGATGTTGACCTTGGAAACCTGGGACATAGAATAGTAATCCGATTTCCTGACTCGTCCACCAACTTGCCCTGTCCATGTTGCCTGAACCAAGTACCAGGTACTCGTCATCCACAAGGGTCATTTTGAAGTGACTGACGACCGGCTCGTCTTCTTGGTCGCGTCTGGCGTCGAGTTGCTTGTAGTAGAAAATCTCCAGCTTGCCGGGCGCTGGCGACTGGGCTTCGGAATCCGATGATCGTGGCTGATTGACGAGAGCATTGTATCTCTGGATGAACTTGCGCAAACACCAGGATGTCGTTGTGCCAGCTGTGACTAGTTGTTCGATAAGCATCATACCCTTGCTGGTCCTGATCTGAACATCGACTCCGCGGGCGAGCGCATCTAACAAACTCTCAACGACGGGCCAGGATGTGACGTTGGGAGTGAGGATACTAATTCGTCGCTGTGCGTTGGCGAACAGGGTCAGAAGCGCCGCGTTGAGAGGCGTCATGGGCGGATTTGTATGCGACAGGAATGGGAAGAAAGAGAACCGAGGATTACGATGATGAGGCGATGGAAGAAAGATGGTCGGGACCGGGCCATTGGCAGGGAAGTCGATGGACTGCGTTGCCGAGGCTTCGTTGTTTGCTTGTAGTTGAAGTGGCACTCGCTGATCAATCTGCGTATCTTGCTGAGAGTCAAACCTTCGTTGAGGTTCATCGTTGTGGCCCCAGACGCGATCATAAAACGCCAAGAGACGGTCCACGATATCACCCTCGACCTCGACGCAACCTTCGAACCATCTCTCCCAGCTGACGTTACAACTTGGGACCCAGGCCCTCTTTCCATCGACGATTACAAACTTGGGGTGCATGACGCTAAATGGTGTGAAGAAGATGCTCTTGACAGTGAGGTCGATACCAGCTTTCTGCAGCAATTGTTGGTCGGGTAGGCCCAGCTTGTACCATTTTGACGGCTCGTAAACGTAGCCATCTCGAGATGCAGGGTGAAATAGTTTCTGAAACAGTCCAAATGATGAGAACCCAATCGTGATTCGTAGAGGAGTCTTGACGTTGGCTTCTATGCGCGCTGTCGCAAGTTTCTCGAATGTTTCGCGAATAGCGTCAAGGGAAGGCGAAGCAGCCCAGTAGCAGGTAATGAGCTGAACCGAGTGTTTGGCGCTCAGAATAGCTGGTAGAAGAGCGCGCGTGTATATAGAGTGTCCTGTTCCGACATACAAAGTCTTTGGCGAGCTGGTTGTGATGAGAGAGTCGATATTATTGACGTAGTAGCTTGGGAAGTCATCTTGTTGCTCGTCGCGTCGCGATTGAAGGAGCTCCTTCCATGGCCGGACGAAAGATTGTGGAAATTCAGTCGCCTCCGCCATTTCTATTGTGTTATAAAGAAGATAGATCACTATATCGATGAGAAGATAATAACTCGGTGGGAAGAAGTGAAGTGAGATGAGAAAGTTGGCGGCTGAGCTGATGACGCGGAGAGCTTAAGCGATGCCAAGTAATCCACTTTGGACAAGGTTCAAGAATCCTGGGGAAACAAAAAGTACCTTTTATTTGAAACCCTGAATGAACTCAAAGACCAATAAGTTCTACAGCCATCGTAGTTACAATTTATCTGGCAAACGCAAATGGTTCAAAGATGAGACGTTGCGCAACTGTTAGCGGGTTCCCAGTTCACCAATGGTGTACAGCGGATCAAACATGCGCAGCGAAACATGAACAGCAGCACCAAACAATATGATAAAGATGAAATAGATACAAACAAGATGGAGCAACTAGCAAAAAAAGCAAACGGCATTCTATCTCACATCCCAATCGACGCTCATCCCAATGAACCGCGGTTAGTAATCTCCACGACTCGCTCACCGCCTTCAAGCTCCCCGGCAGAATCCCCCACCACAGCACCTCCTATCTTCCCATGGCGCTCTAATTGGCTTTCCCATCAACCACCAAAAACACCCTCAAATCGCCACAATGTTGTCTGGCGTTTTGGTCTTCAATCAAAAGGGCGAGAACCTTATCTTCCGCGCCTTCCGGAACGACTGTCGTCCTCGTCTCGCAGACGTCTTTCGCATCCAGGTCATCTCCAACGCCCAAGTTCGATCGCCAATCCTCACCCTCGGAAGCACCACCTTTAGCCATGTCAAGCATGAGAATATCTACCTGGTCGCTATCACAAAGAGTAACGCCAATGCTGCTCTTGTGTTTGAGTTCCTCTACAGGCTGATTCAGCTTGGCAAGGGTTACTTTGGCAAGTTTGATGAGGAGGCTGTAAAGAACAACTTTGTCCTGGTATACGAACTCCTAGATGGTATGTTCTGCTAATAGCCGGTCTACAATGGCGCTGACATTGTTGCAGAAATTATCGACTTTGGATACCCTCAAAATACAGAAACCGACACTCTCAAGATGTACATCACCACCGAAGGCGTCAAATCCGAGTCCCGCCGCGAAGACACATCCAAGATCACGATGCAAGCCACCGGAGCCCTCTCCTGGCGCAAGGCAGACGTAAAGTACCGTAAGAATGAAGCTTTCGTCGACGTAATCGAGGACGTCAATCTGCTCATGTCGGCTACCGGCGCTGTTTTGCGCGCAGACGTTACGGGCCAGATTATCATGCGCGCTTACCTTTCCGGCACGCCCGAGTGCAAATTTGGTCTGAACGATCGTCTACTTCTCGATAACGATGGCTTGTTGAGCTTGCCGAGCGGAAATAAGATGGGTACAAAGGCGACAAAGGCAGCGGCTGGAAGTGTCACTCTTGAGGACTGTCAATTCCACCAGTGCGTTAAGCTTGGTAAATTCGATGCCGACCGTATCATCAGCTTCGTCCCTCCTGATGGCGAATTCGAGCTCATGCGATACCGTGCTACGGAGAACGTCAACCTTCCATTTAAAGTACACGCCATCGTTAACGAAGTCGGTCGATCAAAGGTGGAATACAGTATCGGTGTGAAGGCCAACTTCGGTTCCAAGCTCTTCGCTACAAACGTCGTCGTCAAGATCCCCACGCCTCTCAATACCGCAAAGATCACCGAGCGCTGCACACAGGGCAAAGCCAAGTACGAACCTAGCGAGAACAATATCGTGTGGAAGATTGGTCGCTTCACCGGTCAGAGCGAGTATGTCCTCAGCGCCGAGGCGATCTTGACAAGCATGACGAATCAGCGGGCGTGGAGTCGACCACCGCTGAGCATGAACTTTAGCTTACTCATGTTTACAAGTTCAGGGCTGTTGGTCCGCTATCTTAAAGTATTTGAGAAGAGTAATTATTCGAGTGTCAAGTGGGTGCGGTACATGACGAGAGCAGGATCATACGAAATAAGGTGAGTACTCCCTATCTGATTGTAAAACACGGCTAACAAGACAGATTTTAAATGCATATAAGTGGTAGAACATGTACGGCGTTATGGTATATCCCGGCAAAAGTAGAGCGGGCGGTTTCTTTAGCATCAAACCATTATCCAATTCTGTCCCTTCGTGATCACTCATCTTCAACTACCAAAACTCTGACACCTTGAAACTTTCCTCTATCTGCGCCTTCTTGTTGACTCTTGATTGCAGCGTCGATCAAGCATGCAAAGATATACGACGGATGTTCCTCTTCCCATCCCAGTGCTGCAAGGTTCCGGGCTTCAACGTAGCGTCTCGAGACTGCGTGTACAATATCCCCAGGTCTCTCCTGATCATCAGTGTTCTTCGTTCGCAGACCTTTCCACAGTCCATCGCGTGTTCGAATCTCGCTCATCTTGACGTTCTGTCTGCCACACTGCTTACATCTCCCCGTACAATTATCCACAAGATACAACACCTCAAGACCCTTCTGGATCGTACACGCGAAGAACGCAACTTCTTCGAGACCTAGCTCGCCGTACAACCCTGTCGCCCACGTCTCGGATACGTCAATAGCTACCTTTTTCGCATTCTGTAATGCCGATGCTATTTCCGGTGACCATTGGTTCTCGAGGATGTCTTTGATTGGCGGTGGTACGATGAGTGTTTCGGTGGCTAGGTCGTTATGGTCGGATGGTTCCTCTCGGAAGCGCAGCATGAGAACGTCGGACGCAGGGACAGAGATCTTTTGGCCTCGTCCAGGAAGATAGATCTCGTTCATATCCTGCCTTGCCTCTGTCTCTCTGACAGTCTGTTCCGCAAGACGACTGATCAGCCTTGATGTTGCTGTTGCGTGATACACGCTTGGGTCGAATACAGCTTTTGACCTGACATTCTCAAGACGATCGAGAAACACCATCTTTTTGTAATTGTTGAACTTGGCTTCTCCTGCTTTATCCTTTCTCTGTGTCTCAAATGCTCTTTCAGCACGTTCGTCTCCTTTCCAAGAGGGAAAGCAAACGTCAAAGATGTGCATGGCCGGTCCGGGATGCGTGTAAGTCTGCCATATCTTCATCTGCAACTCTAGCGGGAGATTACCAAAGTGTTTGAATGCCATTTTGATGCACAGTAATGAATAATAATGAGTGAAGTACAACTCTCGGATTGATCTCTTATATGAGCGTCTTATCCTATTTGTATTTGCTGGTGTTCTGACCACCCGCCACAATATATCACGTCAGCCAGGTCTCAGCACTAGACAGAGTCAATGTTCTGAATGGATGAAGATATACTGAGGCTGATCTAGGGTGTTGGATAGGACAAATCATGTTTGGGAAATGCAAATAGTCTCGAAAAATTATTACGTGTGCCGAGGATATTTGTGTTTGAGCCCCTAAATGCTGAGTCTGTGAGATTTGGTTCATGAGATGGGATGTCAGCAAGTCCAATCTTGTCAGCGCTTGTGATCAGGCGTTTGTTCATAAACGGTAGCATTATGTTGGCCTTGGGTGCTTGATGGTTGGCGATGCATCGGAGTGTTGTCGTGGGCTTGATGAGATACTTGTAGTATAACGCCCAGTCAGCCCAGACTCTCGTCACACAACTCACGAACCATCCAACCATATTTCTGTTCTTCCCAAGACTGAGGATATGTTCGTTTCTTCCTCGAAGGCGTTTTAGTTCGCCTGATAATGGCCGTCGCAATGCGAAGGTGTAGCTGAGTGCGACACTTGGGCTTACGAACAACGTGCCTACGAAGAGCCTAAAGCTCAAGTCCTTGAAACCTGGTGAGTCCATCTCGAAGCGCTCTGGACTTTGTATTCCGGCTGCGACGATGTAACTTGATATTGTTGCTTTAATGAGGTCAATCACCTTCTGCCTCTGGCCCATTGGCGTGTGCCCATGTCCAAAGACGATACCCTTGGCTCCAATCTAGATTGGCACTCTCAGAAAAGTCTTCTGTGATCTCAATAGCGGTCTTTGGCATCGGTGAGTTCTCTTGAAGTCGAGTAACGAGAAACCGAGTGCTTGGGAATAATTCTTTGGCTGCGTTGGGCGTTCCAGTCATAACTGCTCGAGGTTCGCATGTCCTTGACTTGTCGGGATGCATTTGTGGCAAGGGCCGTTTGGCATTTATAACGCCTTTCTGGTTCCCCCCTGGTATACCTTGAATATCTCGGCTTTGTTGGTGGTGATACCTGGCGTGAAATGGTAGAGCAGATGGGCTCATAAGAAATACTACTACAGATTAACAAGTGAGCCATTTGCAGAATGCCATCCCGATCATTATATCGAACGCCTAACTTGGAATAAATCCCCTTTGAATGTTATTAGTATCGAAGACCACAAGATCAGCCTTCTCTATCGGTGTCGCTGCCTCGAGTGACCAGAGTTCCTTGCCAAAGTCCTCACCACAGTGCTTCAAACTCCGAGAAACACAGATAAAGATATGGCTAGCAGTAGCGGTATTCCTCTTTCTCTTTCTCGTTCCGCGGGACGGTAGTTACGAAGTACGTTTAAGGTTCGAGACAGCGTCGGGGATGCCGATGGTGGGATCCGGTGGACTCCGGTGGGAGGGTCCCGCGGCGCCGCGACTAATAGCATAGAGCATTAAATGCGATGGAGGTACATTGGCTTCGATGGAGGAATTGCTATGTTGGTACTCTGGAGGAAGTATACTCCATGGAATTATGATGCTGTGTGTGAGAATGTGGTGTTGAGTCAACATGTAGCTACTTGGCACAGTGACTGAAGGAACTCAGCGATTGGCACGCATCAACACAATTCTTCGAAACTTGGAGACTCCCTAAACAAGTAATTGTGATCATTCATCGTCGGAGTAGCAAGGTTAGTGTTCTAGACTTCTGTTCGTACGCCGTGGCCATGAGGCTGCACGTAAGACTGGCGTAGCAATATTCGGCCTCTGCAACCATCTCTGCCCACTCAACGCACCTTGTTCAACACAATTTCCACTGACCACGTATAACACCTCAATGTCTTCTTGTTTTGTTTTAATTAGGCATCGCGCTATAGGCGTTTACATCACTTCTCCATAGTTAGGAATGCAGTTCTGAACTCCGTTCTAGACCAACACTTAGATTAGCATCGTCATTCCACGTCATATCTTCAACAACTCCATTTTTTATATTCTCCGACGGATGTCAAGTCGTTCAACCCCTCGGTATATAAGCGCTGACTGGGTGTCATCAATCTATATGTGACAAACCACTTCCCCACTCTGAAGCGATATATCTCCAGCTGCGGGATTCCAAGACACACTATCTCGGGATTGAAACTGCATGATTGGCTCTATCTTCGGCTGTAAACCCACGCTGATCCAGAATTTCCCGTGGGCCATGCTAAACCAACATGGATGGTCAAGGCAACACAACCACGAGAAAGCCATGTGTTTAGTGAGACTTGAGTAAGCACCCAACGACACAGTAGCTCCCCAAGCTAGAACACTTTGCCTGCGGGTATAGTCCTGCTTTCTCCGCGGCATGTAGTTATAGTTACATCGTCCGTAAGCAATGCTCCTCACCGAGAAACATGTCACGACGAAAACATGTTCAGAAAGAAGTATTTGCTCCTCAAAACACTCTAGCCGAGACGCTGTTAAGCCACGAGATATCCACGAGGTCTGTGTGAAACTAGTCTAGTGCCTGTGTCACTCTTAGTCTTGGGCAGCAATCGGGTATCTGATAGGTTGGATCGAAAAGAAACTCTTTATTTGCGGGAACCTCGCGACTAACTTCAACGCCGAACAACTGGGCCCTTCGCTTGCAGCTCTTTCAATTAAGATTCGTCGCACCATGACTGTTTAAGAAGTGTTCCACCATTCACGGAAACGATTCCTCTTAGGTCTGGCTGGTTGTTGGTCGGTGCGGAATGTCGCCATGGGCTCTCTTTCAGCCCTATGGGTATTGTACTGTATAAATGACGGTCGGGACCCTGCAGTTGACCCGGCTCGTGATACGATTGAGGAAACATAAAGAGGCCCTCTCATCTCTTATAGAGTTTGTCTAGGGTCGAATGTTATTAGACATTAAGTGGTTCATCAGTCCACTGTTTCCACATGTTGATAGTAGTCCTTGATCGTGTTTCTTGTATAAGACTTCATCTTCTTCTCCTTCTTCTTCTTCTTCAATGATTGACCTCCTGTTGTGCTCTTCTATTCTTGGGTATTCAATGGAACATTCTGGTCACGTCGATCGCCGCATACATCTCGATTCAGCCTGCATATCCTTCCCGTCTGACCAATAACGACCTACAAACACTGTGATATTACTCACCAATCCTCGATTCAAGTCCAGCCTGAGCCTACTCTACAGATCATATCACGTCACCTCGCTTCCTCCAGCAACACTCTCGCCTCCCGATCACGCAGCCAGATAGCTCTTACTCAATCGTATCCAGCTGAAGTACCCTCCTGAGACATACCTCTGTACCACAGCAATGTGCATCGTCCACTACATCCACTACCACCATGTTCCCCCTTGTTCCCGCCCAACAATCCTGAGCTACTACTATACGTATTGCGCAGCTGCTCACTACGACCCCGTCACCAGTGAGCCCCTCGCACCGTGTGGCAGCGTCTCAACCGGTTCTCCCGGCGGAGACCCTAGAAACCCATGTACCATGAGCCAATGTCTAATCGATCCGGACTGTCAGTCTGGGGCTTGTCGACTCACTGATCTTAACGGACAGTGGAAGTGTTGCATGTGCGGGAGGCGAGAAAACTATGATGTTCAGTGCTTCAATGCTCGAAATGCAGATTTCAGGAGGTACTGCACGCACATCGTTTGCGAGAACTGCACAGAGGACAAGACTTGAGGACCCAAGTCCTTGAGGCCGATATTCTTCGGCCTCCTCACGAGATTTGAGTTGCAGCTGATGTCTCAGCTGCATATAGTCCGACGCTGTGGACGTCTGCAGTGGAGGTCAAGCAGCCACATGTGCAAGTCCATGCAGGCTACACCTCATGGCGTTTCTATTCCGGCAGGTCTATTATTATCACTTTATTGTTATGTGTTTGCTGACTACAACCAGATTTGATCGTCATGTTGCCATTCTTGGTATCTCATGAGCCATTGACGAATTTGTGCAGAAGCAAAGATCATGAGATCAAGGACACTCTAGTGACACTCCGGACACGAGTATGAATAACCGACTGAGGTTTCACAGTATGGTACTTTCCGATGTCGAATTGTCATGATTGAAGAGATACTTTCTCCTCTTACGATATATCACAATATCACCGTGATGGTGGAATCATACTCGTCAGCTATACTACAACCCAAGCCAATGTGCAATAATTCCGAGCTCCTAATTCCGCCCGCCTGCCACCGATACTCATGATAACCTCGAGATTTTACAGCCATGTCCACCCTCGGGTTCTATCGCGGTTGGAGTTGCGCTGATGGCATTCTGATGAAGGGTAAGGAGAACCGGTTGAGTTCAATCGGAGAGCTGGTGATATTGGGATACATAAAACCCATATCTCTTTGAGTTTCTGCAGGAGGTGGACTAGATGTTATCACAAAAAGCAATGACAACAGCCATATGTCGAAAATCACCACCACCACCACCACCAGCACTGCCAAGTTCGAAAATCTCGTAAAAGAAAACTCAAAACATCATGTGCCATCGAATCACTTTCCGTCTCGCATGCGAGCATGTCTCAACGCACATAAGCTACTGTCCAGTCGGTCTCTCTCACCGCCGCCCCTGCAGCAACACGACCAAGCAGACCATCCCATACCCTCCGCCATCAGACTACACACTGCCCAAGTGTCCACTCGCAGACTGTCCCTTTGAGGCCAAGAATCAGGCCTGGGACTGCTGCTGGTGCGGAAAGACATGGAATGTTGGTGGGCGGTGTAGTTGTGTTATGATTGGAGAGGGGGGCACGTATCGGTGCGAGCATATCTGCTGCAAGTCGTGTATTGCGTCTAGAGATTATTTCTCCTAAGATGGTATGCGATGCGAGGAGGAGATACCCTTGGATGGTGAATCATGATATGATCTTGGTTTTGATGTCTCAGTCTTGCAGCAGTTTGTTAGAAAATAGTTGTCAATGCCTACCACTTATCTCGGCGGAAGTGAAACTTCTTGTCATGTTCACGTCATGATGTCCTCAATGAACCCATTCTCACTCAACAGGCATTATCCCAGTAAATCAGTTCATATCCGCATCAACTCGGAGACTTGCCTCATGACCATTGGATGCTCGTCAAGTCCTCCCGAGGCTGACATGTTCTGTTTCACCAGATCGCGTCTGCCTGCATTAGACCACCAGGGGGTCTAAATCGAGATGTAAACAGCAACGGATGGGATGCTTCGATCGCGCTGGTAGAAACACAAGATCCTGTGCCTTTTGGTGGGTTGTAGGTGTGATTGTGTTCCCTCCCTTGTTTAGTGGCCGCTTGGTGTGAAGCCTTCCAGCCAAACGAACCTCAGCCATTACCAATGAATATCTGGTACTCTTGGATATTGTGCTCTTACACCAATATCGTCGTCACTTTCACCCACATCAGATCACTAATCATAAAACCAGACTACCGGGTTCATCGCATCTCATCACCACCGATCTCATAATCCCCATCTTGTACTACCACACTATTCCCACTACGACCGCCTCACTCCCAGGCAACATCTGTGGCGTCCTATAAATGGCCTGCAAACCCGTTACACAGGACCCATCATATCACATCCCCGAGACATTGGGCCATGAAATTTTTTTTTGTCTCTGCTTGATCGGAGACTTGATCGTGAATGCAACACACACTCAGATGATGCATCACTCGAGGACACAGTCTAGGGCGGCACTGCTGCAGACGCCTCAACCAAAGCGTGCAAAATGTATGGACGAACTCCAAATGTGCATCTTTGGTCTCTGAATATGAAAATTGCTTCGCTGGAGGGGAGAAACTAGGCCTGCGGTTCGAACAAGGTCGATCTGTCTAGTTAGTTTGGTCGTTATGTATAAATAGTCCCTAAGATGAAGCTATCAAATCTCGAGAAATCCTCAGAGTAACTTGCTTTGTATCTTTTTTAGGAACAAAACAGTCACAATGTGTCACGGCCATCCTCGACACCATCCCTGCGCCCACACATCCATCAACTGGCACTACTGCCCGTCGGCACTCATCGATCTCGAGACGGGTTATGAGACGCCGTGCAGCAACATATCGTTCGCGGCAGCTCAGCCCACGACCGCCGACTGCCCGCTCCAGAACTGTCAGTTCCAGAGCAAAGGCGGAAGTTGGATGTGCTGTTCATGCCAGCAGGGTCCCAACACTCAGGGATGGTGTACCATGCCCTTGAACAGACTGACCATGAACCCTGAGTCTTTCTCTGTCGAGTCAGTTGAGACAACCTGTGATCATGGCTGTTGCAGCAAGTGTGTTCGATATGGTAAGTCAGTCTTTATTGATCAAGAGTCACATAGACTAACACATTCAGCCTCGAGCCGTGATCCTTCGCCTGAGATAACCTTTTCTGAAATCCGCAATGGTTCAGCGTCGCGCAAGTTCGGGTACAGCAGCGCCACCAAATCCCATCGTCGCGGATCAGCCTTTTCGCTTCCTGCGTCCGAGGAAGGGTCTACGCCGTCGCCATCGACGTCAAAGTCTAGTTCCGGAAGTTCGGGATATAAGCTTGGGATCGCGTCGAGCAAGACCAAGTCGAGCAAGAAGAGACACAAGAGTAAGCGATAGGTGGTTGTCTGTATGTATACATGTCTGTCTGTATACATGAGCTATGTTTTGTATGCGTTTAATGGTTGGTGGTTGGCTTTGTATTTCTGTATTAGCAGAGCGTCGTGTTCCAGTCTCGGCAGCTTATTACAATAGACGTGGGTTTCACTCTTTTATCACAACATATCTATCTATCTATCTATACTCTCAATTTGCTATCACATCATGATCAAGTCAGATATCTTGTCCCTACGAATCCGCTCACACAAGTCGAATAAACTTTTAAGCCATGCCCAAATCAGTCCACCCTGCGGCCCGAGAGCTATCGGCTCATCTGAAGAAATCCCCCCTCGGAGAAGCCACGTGCGAGAAAGTATCCGGTTCCGTAGAACCCGTCATGCACCGTTTATCGTGGTCTAGATGAAGACTGAGACGATACAAGGGTTGATGATGATCTACAAAGTTTGGGCTGAAACGTGAGTCGACTGGTCTAATACTTAAATACGCTAGAATGCGAGCATTTGAGGCCCGACAATTCATCTACGTCGGCATCGTCGGCCTTTCTAAACCTTTTCTATATGAGGTTCTGCTATTTTAAAGGCATAAGATGCCCATTACAGCTATGATCGTCGCATCGATTGCATTCACCTTGAAGCGTTAATTGATGCTGGATGATGATGATGGATACTGTCAACAACACCAAAATAGTCAACGCCACATCAATCAATCAAGAGTCACTGCCGTCCTAAATAAGTGCCATTTAGTCAACGGCACCTCCGACGACGCCTCAGACCGACCAAGATGAATCTGGATCTAAAATGTTTATTTTTGAATCCTCGGATCTCGAACCGACAAGCTACAGACTAGACACAGATTACAGTCTGACAGTACAACTGTGATAACCGCTCGAGATGCATATCTGGCGTGTGATATAGAAATGGCTGACAGTCTACAGCGATACGAGATGTCGCTGTCGACTGCTTATTTATCAATACCACCCTCCCAAATGTCACAGTCGTAATCTCCAACCACGTGTGATAGTGTATGATCGACATCGCCTAAGTCCATGTGGAAATGACGAACCAGGCTTTTTTCTCTCTTATTCGATTGAAGGCATCCATCGAATCAACAGCCACTCGTCATCATGATCCAATCCCGTCGCGTGGCTTCCACGCGAGTTTGACTTTCTCTGACAGATGCATCTAGCCTACGCGGTTTGACATTCCAGTCTAGATTGCCCAGATTACTGTGGGTTATTCTTTTGGTGTTTATCTCAAATAGTACGGTCACATCTTCGCCCCCTGAGACGTTAACCTGGTGGCCACGAGTTCAGATGCAGACCATACATGAGGTTCAGGTGGAGGGTAGCCTGGGGTATTGTACGACTCCATACGACCCTTGTGTTTTACAGGGCCCGCGGGGCCTGTCTGTTATTCCAGGGGCATTTTTGCTTTTCTTCAGTGGCCCCATCGTCTCTGGCCTGATCCTTGGATGTTTTGAAACGACGATTTTGTGCTATTGCAGTTTAATAGATGAAAAACGTCTGTGTTTTGCTGGAATACGTCTCAACTCCAATATATTCTTCATCATCAATCATCAATCATAACATATTTCACTTTTGTCCAGTGCAGTCTAGGCCCCTTTGATCCAACCACCAAAAACCACATCCCCTAACGGGTTGTACCTCGGGTGCCACACCCCCTGTAAGCCTAGCAGCCGCTGAGACTTGTGCCTGGGCCTGTGTGTGTGGTGGTGCCTGTGCCTCTTTTTGGCTTTAATCTCCAAATCTCCTCTCTTCTCCCCCTTGCCGTCTTTTTTTTTTTTCTCCCTCTCTTTTAGAACCTCTTCTCCATCTTGATTATCCTTTCATAATCTTCTTTTTCGTTCTTCTTGTCCTTTTTGACTTTTTGACTGAAAGACAGCCGTGAAAAGAAAGAGACAAACGCTAAGATAGTCAACATCAAAGCGCCCAGAAAGCAATCATTTAAATTGCCTACTTACATATAGCTCCGTCTTTCGCTATCAACTATTACGTCTAGCCCACTTTCTCTTTCTCTGGCTTCGTCTCTTCTCCTCTTCTTTTCGAAACCTCGATCCCCTCTTACGTGGTTTCATAAATCACCTATAGTACCCGCAACTCACCGTCGCATCAAACATCACCATGCCTGCTTCCTTGGACTCTTCCCGGCCCATCATGGCCCCTTCGGTATGTTATGACCGCTCAGATATTCTCTCTTTTTTCTCTTTATTGCGTACCGATAGTGTAATACTGTCTGTCCGTCCCTTTGTCACCCCCTGTTCACAGCTTGGGACTTGTCCCGTCTAGTTCCGCCTCTAGTTTGGTGTCTGCCCACTTTGAGTGATGAGTGATGGGACAGGATGTGATGGATGACCGGATGGGTAGAGAATGGATGGATGCTCTCGTCACTCTTACTCTCTTGTCTTTCAACTGAAATGTGACATATTTTGCCTCTCCGGCCGCTTGGTTCAGCCCATACTACCTTGCTCGTCATCCTTCTTTGTTCGCACCGCCTATCACTTCCGCGCTTGATACATTCCCCTGTCACCTCATCGTCCCTCAAACCCAACTTTCTTTACCTCGTCGTCTCTTTCCTTTCGACTACTTCAACCTCATACATCTCCCACCATGGCTAAGCCGTGGGTCTCGTCGCACGCTCATACCCAACCCAACCGTCAAGCCACCAAAGAAAAGGATCAACCCGCTGACTCCTCCTCCAAGAACCGCAACTCTGTCCGTTTCAGCACCTACAGCATGGCTCCTTCGCTGTCTCCCACCGTCGGAACAACCGACTCTGCCCACGCCGAGATCCGCGACATCGCTACCGGCCTCGACCGCATGGAGAACAAGGCTCTCTCTTCCCAGCGCGTCACCCTCACCGACGAGAAGACAGACACCATGAGCAAGCTCGCCCTCGGCGCTAAGCTTGAGCGCGCTCTCGACCGAAGAATGAGCGGCCAGGACGCTGTCATGCGACCTCGTGGCCAGAGCCTCAACGAGAAACTCAGCGAAAAGGAGTAGACCCCAGAAAGAAAAAAGAAAAAAGAGAAGAAGAAACAACCCACCATCAAAATCACACAAACAAAGCAAATGTCTTGCGAATAAGATACCCCCCGCGCAAACGAGAATTCTTCTTTTTTTTTTTCTGTTTATCAATATAAATCACCTTGTTTTCTGGGTCTTGATTTCCTCAGCAGCGCCTTGGTTCTATCACTTTTCGCAAAGGAGTGGAACACTGCGCCATGATCAGCCTCAGGGGGAAATTGGATGGAAATACGAGCCTCAACTCAGCCTCATCCCCCTAATTATACTCGCAAACTCGACCCACCAACCCAAGGATTTTTTTCATGAATACAAACGCATGCCGAAAGAATCTGAATACGATCAGCTCTTGTTGAACTTCATTTTCTTCTCGTTTTCTCTTTCCCTTTTATCTCTGCTTTTACTCTATAATGGTACGCTGCGATGGAATTCATTGGTCAAGATACGTGGAAATGGCAAGCAATGCATGGAGGAAAGTTATTATTAGGTTGCGGATAAAGAGGGCTGTTTCTCTTTTATATTGTTTCCCAGGCGCAGCGAGTACGGAGCGGAGGAATCGGAAGTGTATGATTACATTAGATGCATTTGTGATGCCATGTTTTACACACAAGCTATAGTAAATGCCGACAAGAGTCGCCAACCCATAATACCTTGTCCTAGATGTGATGAAAGAAGAAGCGATACAGGAGCAGAAGAGTGACTCAAGGGACCTTGTCTGAATCCATGAAATGCGTTGCCTCGATATTGACTAAAACTCCTGCAGCCAGTACAAACAAAACAAAACATTCCCTTGATATAAAAACATTTCATATGCCAGTATTACTGGCATCTCTAACCGAGACCAATTCCATATTGCTCCCTAAATTGCAATCAACGCATGTCTCGGGTGGATTGTCCTCCCAGTCTCACTCCTCTTTATCCCAAACCGTCTCAAGCTCGGATCGCAACCAAGAATTCAGGTCAATCATGCCTCCTGCTTCTCAATCCTCTCCTCAATATCCTTCAACAACTGCACCAACTCCCCTTCTTCACCCTCAACCTCAAGTCCCCTACGAACCCAATCCCTCGCCTCCTCCAATCTTCCCATCTCAGTCAAACACCGTCCCCTTCTCCACCAAGCCTTTGCATTTCCTACCCAGCGCGCCTCAACACTTGCATGAGCATCCACAGCACCCTCCGCCCAGTTCTGCATCGCCATGTGCGCCTGCGCTCTGTTGGCCAAAATTCCGCTGACCTCCTCTCGTACCAGCGCAGCGGGCTCCCACATGGGTCGCTGCATGGCCATTTGGAACCCGAGGGTGTAGTACTTGATTGCCTCGGGGTATTTGCCCTTGCGGAACTCGTTGTTGCCAGAGTCGCGCAGCTTAGTTACTTGGGCGGTGCGCTTGGGGTTGACGGGCACAGGGGGAGGGGGTGCACCTGTGGGGGATTCGACGTTGAGGAG